>JASAND010026209.1:0-26499 GCA_030248195.1 Trissonchulus latispiculum | reverse complement strand
CCTTTACAACTGTTTGGAAGGAAGGACTGCTGGCAAAGCTTGATTCTAGGGGACCCCGGCGTGCATTCAACGATGGCTGAAAAATTATCTGTCTGACCGGATTGGCAAGGTTAAGGTGGGAATGGAAAGCAGCAGATTCAGAATCTTCCGCGAGGGACCTCCCCAGGGAAGTGCACTATCGCCTACGCTATTTCTGCTAATGATAGATGACATCAGCCAACAGATGCCAGCGGATGTTCAGGTCAGCATGTTTGCTGACGACTTAGCAGTCTGAACTCATGGGAAAACCTTGGAAACTGCTAGAAGAAAAGCAGAAGAGGCACTACAGCAGATCAACAAATGGGCTAAACAATGGAAACTGCAGATCTCTGTGGAAAAGACAGAATGTACCTTCTTTAGCATGGACAACTTTGAAGCCACGGAGCAGATAGCCATCCTCTTGGAAGGAGAGCCAATCAAGTTCAACCCGACCCCGTCATCCCTGGGAATTACTCTGGATCGGCCACTGTCCTTCAAACAGCACATAATGAAGGTGGCTGGCAGAATGAACAAGCGTGGACCAATCATAAATGCATTAGCCGGCAGACGGTGGGGCTGCAGCCAAGCTGATCTACGTACTGTGTATCTGGCATACATCCGGTCGCTGGTCGACTACTGTGGAGCTTCTTGGCTGCCATACGCTGCAAATTCTAATATCCAGAAATTGGAAATTGCTCAAAACCGAGCTGCCCGCGCAATTACCGGAATGACTAGATCCACACCTGTGGACGCTCTGCTTGCAGAATCAAATCTGGTTCCAATTAGACTCAGGAAACAGCAGCTGGCAGCAGTAGCCGTGGAGAAGATCGAAGACGAGATCAGTGCCTCCAGTTATCTAGGTGTCTTGAGCAGCCGTTGAGAACGCGTCTGAAATCCTTCGGCTCATGGCTGATGGAACGAAGGCGAACTCTTGAAGATATGGGGCTGGCTAATACCATCCCAGAACAGATCCCTGTGCTAGGTGTTGCAGCACCCTGGAGCCTGCCTGACTGTGGTGCCATCAGTTTCATGTCAAGCCTTTGCCGGGCAACGTCGAAGGATATGCCCGCATATGTGCTCAAACTGGCAGCCTTGGAAACAATAAACCGCTTAGGTGCACAGCAAATCCAAATATGGAGCGATGATTCTGCGATGCAGGGTACCACAAATGGAGGCAGCGGCTGGAAAACCATGTGGCAGGAGGAAAATGTGTATCTACAAGGAAGAAAGACTGCGGGCGCACTTTGTTCTGCTACAGAGCGGAGTCGGTGGCCCTGGAAGGGGCACTAGAGCAGCTGCGAGGATTGCAAACAACGCGACTAAGAGGAAAATCGGTCCTGGTTTGCACAGATTCTCAATCTCTGGTTGAGAAGCTACAACGAGGACCTAGTATTGCAAACAGCAAAAAGATTCAGGCTATTTGGGAGCATCTGGTGAAAATCCAAGAGAAAGGACTGCTAAATAGTGCCAATCAGGCCTGCCACTGGATTATGGCACGGAGAAGAAAGCAATAATGCAATAGATAAAGGAATCCTGGCACGGTAGCAGGAAAAGAGCCTTCTACTATGATGCCACCGAAGGGGAACCTCGACAGTTAACGGCTAGAAGGAACTTTACTCGAAGAGAAGAGGTCGTCCTGTCACAAATTCGGACGGGCCACTCACCGGTCCTGGCAGAATATTTCTCGGATCGGGAAGGTGCCATCAGCTTTATGCCCAAACTGCGGGATGGAACCTGAAACGGTGCACCACTTGTTCCTGTCATGCCCAGCTTGGGATGCTGAACGAAGAAGAATTTTTGGAGTCTCCCCTCATACTCTGTCAAGAGTATTAGGGGGAGAAAAGGAAACTGTGGAGTTCCTACGACAAGCCGGACATCTATGATGCCCGGATGTATGATCAATGGATCGATTGCCGAAGACGAAGAAGAAGAAGAAGAAGCATTTTTCCCTTGTTTGGACCCCATTTTAGGGGGGGTGGGGTCTGAGCTCGGTTTGGGGGGAGTAGTCGAGGTCGGGTATGGGGGGTGGGAGGTCTGGCCTCTCCGTGGGAGGAGGGTATCACAGGGGGTAAACTGTAGCCTGGTACACCTATGCCCCCCGACCCAGTTGGAGGGGGGCGGGGCCCCCCAAAGCCCTCCCCCCCAAATGAAGGGCATAGGTTCGGCTGGCGAAAGAAATGGGGGTGAGGGTTTGAAAAAAGTAGGGAGGCGGAGGGGGGCTGGCAGAAAAGGGGAGGAGGCAGTAGCGGCGGCAGGATTTCAGAAATATATTTCAGAAACATAGTTCTATTAGAAAAGTTATTCAGCTCATCAGTAGCTATCGAATGATACCCAATTTGTCTATATTTCGGCAATTTCAATAATTGACATTTGCGACCTATAAGAGATCAAAGGAGCCGATACGGCAGAAAAGTTCTACTTGAAGCATTTGCCTTTAGCTTAGCATAGTGTCCTTCAGGCATTGAGAGTTTTATGTGCTAATTTAGGTGACTTTCGAGTGGGTAACGAGTGACGTTATTAAAACAACGTGAAAATTGTGCAAAATGATGATTTTTGGCAAAATTAGCACATTTTGTGGCAAGTTGTTTGAGAGCACTAAAAATGGTGGAATTTTGCAACTACTGTCATAAGAACTCTGTGTATGCGTAGAGTGTAATTACCTATAAGCGATTTCTGTAGCTTTTGCCAATCGTGCAGGAGAGGCGAAAATGTTTCGCTGGTCCTGTTTTTCCTTGGTACAAAAAGCTCTAATTTTAAAAAATTTTGACTTTGAAAAATCGCCAAAAATAGGACACTCAACAGAATTGTACCAGAAGTGTTATTTGTACTCCTTGATGTGTCCTTAACATGTACAACAAGGTTGTAGCGCTGTATCTTGCATACAGCGATAAATTTTCTGCCACAAACTTTTTAACCTAACTTTTTCATTTTCCTATGTTTAACACATGTCGAGGTCCCCTTTGAAGGGCTCTACAGCATACATTAACAAGGATACCAATTCCTGAGGGGTCCTGTACCTGTCTAAGTCCAAATTTTACCTGCCCTTGTACCGTATCTCAAGTTTTGGGGGGAAGTTCCCAGCAGAACATTTACTAGAAAAAGTGCTATTTTTGCAAATTTTGAGCGAATTTAGCGCTAAATTAGCTATTTTACAGCCATTGTAGAGCAAAATAAGGAGTTTTTAGCGATTTTGTGGAAATATATCAAAAATCTAAAAAATTTTAGCTATTTTTGGTTAAAATTTACATTTATTTGCAGTTTGACCTGTCTTTTCTGGCACAGTCCCTTTTCCCTTGGCTCTGATTTTGGTAGCCCTTGTACCGAACCTCCAATTTTTGAGGGCTCTCGTACCACGCAACCATACCCCCCCTGTTTAAGTGTGCTATACAGCAAGACAGAAGCAATATTACGCAAACCGCTCTGGTCTAGTTTTGAGGACTTATTGGGACTACAACATATGTGAAAATGAGCAAAATCGGGATGGTCGAAAAATCGGCCAAAAAGCGACCCCCCCCCCTTAAGTGACTAAAAGTCATAAAAGAAAAGTTAGAAATGAATGTGCAGTGTGTTTCCCTTACATATTTCAGGAAATCACTGCACAAATGGAAACCAAAAGGGGGATTCGTTTCTGTTATGATTGGATCGTAGGCTGCAGCTGTTCTACGTTAGAAAGCATGGCCATATAAGGCATGTTGAGGTTGGCTGCAGGATGTAGAAGTTTAGCTGAGTTCAGTTTGAAATAACTAGTTGATTCAGGTCGGTTGTTGTTAGGTTACACAGTTCGACAGAACGTTGTGGCACAACGCCGTTTTGCCGTGACACCATGCCCACCCCCTTATCTGGAAACTCCCGGCGAACCACCTATCCTGTGGAATTTTTTGCGTCAGATTATTTGAAAACTATCTGGTAGCAGTAGTTGCATATTTCGATGATCGACGGAAGATCGCAGAACTGAATGCTGTCTGTTAAGAAAGCTTCGGTGCCTGGTACGCAAAGCTTAGCAGTCTGGTTGTCGGTTGATCCTATGGCGACCTTGAAGACGAAATGGCCAGGGATCAGATCATAGAAAAATCCGAAATTCGAAGGTCCAAACTCGGCTGTTTAATTTGAGGAGGAGCTCACCGTGGCCAAATGGCTGCAGATAAGTCGCCAGTACAAAAGAGCTGAAACTGAAACAGCTGTCGCAAGCTAAGTCTGCCAAGTTTTGTCTTTGTTCTATCCCTGATACTGAATCTTTGTTTGACCAGAAGGGAAAAATGTTGTGATTTGATCGCACACTGTAACTGCTCTACGTTAGAATGCATGGCCATATATGGCATGTTTAGGTTGACTACTGGATGTATAAGTTCAGTTAAGTTCAGTTTGAAATAAAGAGTTGATTCAGATCGGTTGCTGTTAGGTTATGCAATCCAACACAACAGTTTCCATTTTGACCCTTGTGTCTTCGATGCACCAATGCATCAAAAACAGACAACCGAGCTAACGTTTTGTATGAGTAATTTGTGCTGTAGATCAGGTTGCATACAAATATAATTAATTTAATTTTTTAGTCTTTATGCACAATAAGGATGACGAACAAAAGGTACAACTGATTATATGAAACTAGCCGTAGAATAAACTTACTTGGAGGTAACAAAAAACGCGTAGTTAGAAGCCAAGTTTAAGATTCGCTCTATGGCACAATGAAAACAGAACAGAACAGAAGAACATAGAGTTAAATAGTTTTTACAAATTGTATGCAGATGCAACAAATGTAAATGCATCTTCCACAGAATTGGCGATAAATTCTTTTGATTACTTTAGCAGAATACAGTAACCATTAACACTACTCAAAGTTTTTTGCGATATCTAACTGGGCGTAAGTAATACCTCTTATTATTCAGTGGCTTGCTTCATGATCACCTTCATCTGCGCTAGAGACAAGGAGCGCCGAAAGGCGCTGTGCTCCTCTGCCACGCGCATGAGCAGTTAGCTTACAAGCTGGCGCCAAAAATTTGCAACCATTAAGATTGCAGACAGCCTACTGCGTAAAGGCTGTCATTTCCGCAGCTTAAGGTGTTTCAATACTATTTTGCCTACTTTGATATAAAAAATCAGTCTAAAGCTAGTCATGTGTCAAAGATGAGGCTTCTGAACGGAGAACTGAGTCACAACACAATAGACACAACAATTCTCTTTACATATTCCTGCACCAGCAGGAATAAAAACTTTGATACGTATTTGAGAAGGTGAAATGGAAATGACACTTCAAATCAAGTCCTGCTTAAATGTTAATTTTGCATTTATTTGTGATTTTAGCGGCTCTATTAATAGGACCTTGTTCAATACAGATTGAGAAATCCTAGAACTTTTTCATCCGAGAGCAAAGTAAAACTGAAACAATGAAAAACTAATAGTCATAATGGACTAAAACTTTTCACACTATGATTAATTTTATACTAATATTTACAAAAATGAATAGAAATGCTTGTTCAATCTTCTTATTATCTCATGGAGGTACTCACCACCTTTGTTCCAAAGATATACAGGCCTTTAACTTGTTTGTAAGGCTCGACATGAAACTCAGGCCATATACTGGTTTGTTGAGACTGTTGGTAAATCAAAGCAACAAAATTAAAGATATATAATGGAAGCTTAGAGCCAAGGACGAAGAGATTCCATTTTTCTTATAAACTTTAAATGGGTGTTGAACGTAAGCTGGCACAATCTCAGTATAGTCACTGTCTCCCTATTTGGTTTAATTTTATGTATTTTGAAAACTTCTGATTTCCGGATGACCACTGGAAAATTGATTTCTGCCAGTTTTTGAACTTCTAGTTTCTCCTTGATTTCTTTTCATTTGATTTGTTTTCCTTTCTTTTCTTCGCCCTTTTTTCGTTTGCTTCATACTCCCACATTTCTTCGTTTCATGCATTCTTTTTGCTCCCATATTCTTCGGTATATGATTTGACATTTGACATCGGAGTGTTAACTCAGTCTTACTATACGCTGGCAATTGTTATCCAACATTCAGTTTTTCTTATGATAATTTATGAAATAGTTTTGAATTTGCAGTGTTCTAAGCTGGTACGATAATGGTTAGTTAATCTCTCAAAATTTCTAAGCTTTGTCTGATGTTTCAAACAATTGAAATAATTTTTTCATTTGGGATCTGTAGGATGTAGGACCACAAGTTTACATAGCATTTCTGTCGAGTGCTCGGATAACAAACAGCACTGTAATATTGTTTCTTATCTATTGTTTTCATGAAATGTATACTCTTGCATCTTGGTCAGGCAGAGTTTGACTAAATAATTGATTATGTCTGGTTGCATAGAAATAAGAACTTGGTAGCTGAGTTCTAAACATGCAACGAAAGTAATTTAACATTCAGTAGATCCTTCAACCTTGAATAGAAACGGTTGCAATATTTATCCTTCAAACCTGTAAATAACAGCCACAGTAGCAACAAAAGTAAGTGAAGAAGATACCTCATGGTCAGGGTTTCTGCCCGTGCCGTAACTTGTTCGGATCTGTCTCTGGATCGGGTCTGTATTAGAAATGATGAGTCCACCGAGTACGAACCCAGCAGATTCGCATGCCTGATCCAAGTCTGACCGTTAGACCGCTCAATCTACTCAGAATGAAAGGGAGTTTTTGCGGACTCATCGCCACTTTGTGGAAACGGAAAGTTTAAGGCGATTCGGATTTAGCACTTCGTTACAATCGTGTTTTAAAAGTGGGTTCGATTAGATGCCAGTGAGCGTCGTAAAATATATAAATTCTGTTTGAAGATACAGTTGTATTGTATTGTCAACTGACATGGTCGCTCTCTATCAGGTTTTTCGTTACTGAATTTACTGGGGCTTTTTCTTTTACAAAGCATGGTTTCTATCAGCTATTCCCTGTAAGTTGATGTTTCGTTATTGGTTACGTTTATTTTGGTATTTTATGACTTGAACCTGGCAAAATGGAGCAGTTGTCAATTCATGGTTGCAACAAAATATTGTCCAGCCGAGACAAAGCCGAGCGCGCTTTCTGGTTACTTGTTGTGTTGCTCGGAACCATTTGCTGCGGATACGAGTTTTACACAAACATTAGCAGCTACTTACAGTATCAGGTTGATACAAACATAAAGGTAAACATCCTTAGGTGTAACTTTGAAAGTTTCCTGGTTAAGTGGTAAGGCATGGAGTTCTGCAACTAAAATTAGTGAGTAGTTCATTCAAAATTACCACTTGTTTCAGAAACACTGAATTAACATAAATCAGCGAATGAGCCAGCATACCTATTTATCATAAATTATAAATTTGCAATCGTAAAAATTAATGATTCCAATTTCAAGGGCCACACTTTCACGATGTGAACTCGTCACTACGGTTTTCAAAATAGTATTGTTCAAAAGGTACAATATACTGTACTTGATATTATTTTTAGCTGGTTAGAGGCAAAGGAATTCCTTTTCCAGCGGTATCTGTCTGTCGTCTCAACGCACTCACCAAGAAAAACATCCAGCAGATGAATGAAATCAGAAGCTTGGTTAGTTACATCAAGAGTACATAATAACTAAGAGTGTGACAAGTGTCACGCTCTTAGTTATCAAGCGAAAAACATCATCTGCACAATAACGGCTGACCCCCCCCCTCACAACTGAGTATGTGTACTTCAAATATTTTTGCCCGCTATGCCTACGTATCTAATGCTCAAAAACACAACTAGTCAGTTGGTTCAATGTGCGTCTGTAGCGAGCTTTAGAACGTAGGCATAGCGGGCAAAAATATTTGAAGTGCACATACTCAGTTGTGGGGGGGTCAGCCGTTATTGCTGATAGCCTGTATATAAATCTGTGCTTTAGATCCAACCAGCACTACGCCCATATCAGTAAGTAAGTAACCAGTAAGTAACCAGTAAGTTAATGTAACCAAGAGTACATAATAACTAAGAGTGTGACAAGCGTCACGCTCTTAGTTATCAAGCGAAAAACATCATCTGCACAATAACGGCGGACCCCCCCCCCACAACTGAGTATGTGCACTTCAAATATTTTTGCCCGCTATGCCTACGTATCTAAAGCTCGCTACAGACGCACATTGAACCAACTGACTAGTTGTGTTTTTGAGCATTAGATACGTAGGCATAGCGGGCAAAAATATTTGAAGTGCACATACTCAGTTGTGGGGGGGGTCAGCCGTTATTGTGCAGATGATGTTTTTCGCTTGATAACTAAGAGCGTGACGCTTGTCACACTCTTAGTTATTATGTACTCTTGGTTACATTAACTTACTGGTACAATTACTGATATGGGCGTAGTGCTGGTTGGATCTAAAGCACACAGATTTATATACAGGCTATCAGCACATATTTGCTTTTTGGGAAGGGTTATATGTGAGCGTTCACACCATGTGGATGTGACTTAGTTTGATTAGCGACAGCATACTATATTATACTACATACCAAGCATATAATCATTGAATCGTGCAGCAGTACTGAATGTGGCAGGTGGAACTTGCCCGTTTTCTGGAGCTCCATAACTTGAAAGCGATATAACGGGTGAACACTTTTGTTTCTACCGCGTTCTATAGCATTTTCAAATTATTTCTAATAAAAGCAAATACACATTGAATGACTATAAAAGGTGTTATAGTTAAAGGATAAATAGAAAGAGTGAAACGCTCATAAAACAGAAATAGCAGCTTTACTGGATTTTGCGGTGAGTTTTGCTGCTAGGATCTTTTGTCATAGTAGGGGCATCATTTAGGTCTTTTGGCAAAGAAATCAACCAATTAGTTGGATATTGGTTTTTTAAATAAAGGAAACAATCTGAAGTAATACTGAATTTTACAACTGAAGTGTTGTAGCTTTCTGCCTATGAAGAAATAATGGACTACATATCGAAAAAGACCTTCAACGCCAGTAGTAACAGCACTGAGCATGGTAATACCAAAAGTAAGTTTGTAGTTTCTTTAAACGTAAACCGTTATGAGGAGGAGAGGAGGCTACCAATCAAGCTAATGCTCCAAAATTCAGGGTACCCAAATTCACGTACTTTTGCCAGAACACACCCTCAAGGTCACGACTGCACGTATTCATGCTTCAGTCATTTAGAATCAGGGAATCGGCGCACAAAACGAACATGTCCTTTTCGCGTGGAAGTAATTTTAAATCCGTAACAAAAACGTAAACGTGATTTAATAGCAGTGAATTGTCACGAGTATAAAATAAGCAGAGGGCAAAGATAAATCCATATAAGTAATAGAAGGATGGAGTGCAGGCGAGTCTGATTATTTTGTCTTCAAGAACAATGACAATATGGCTGTAATAATAATGCAATACATTTCTCTTCTGGTTCTGAGGAATTTAATATTGGCAAGTAAACCACCAATGAAGGCCATTGCCAATACAGTATAGTATGGTAAAATCGGAAAATACCACGAAGAAGTAATGTAGTACTATTCTACCCCGCACACTAGAATACTTGAAAATGAAATTGAAACAAGTATCAATAGTAAACAAATTATGCAAAATAGCTTGCATTTAAACATCAACAGCAACAACAGCACCGACATCAAGGAAAAGGAAGGAAAGGAAGTCTCAGGAAAAATAGCATACAGTTTTATAATAACTACAGACTACACCACCGTTTCATCTGCCGCTGATACAGCCAGACTGTGTACACTAGAATCCCTGTAAGAAGTAGATCCAGATGTCAAAACTAATTATATGTCGTAGTGTAATGTTAAATGGTAAATGTAATTAATTTAATTAAGTGTTAAATGTTGCGGGTTTTGCCAAATTATTTTTCTTTTGAACATTTTCAGGGAACAAAAGGAACGCCGTAGTCCCGACTCCGTGTTCCGAGCAACCCTGTAGTAGCATGCGCTTATCTTCGACCCAACCGCCCTTTGCTAATACAACAACGAGTCCAAAAAAGACGTTTGCTACCGCTTCCATTATTACTAATACGACAACTAGTACGACTGTTCCTACGACTAATGCTACAACTGCTGTTGCAGCGGCAGCTTTTTCTGAGACAAAATCAGTGACTGTACCGGAGATAGCTAAGGTAGCTCTGCGGCTGTATTAAATCGACAAAAGTGTCCATAATATTTAAGAATAAGCCGTGAACAGTCCGACCAGCCGGATCCTGGAAAAGATAAAAAGCTGATAAAATACATGTACATGATAAATACAGTACATGATAAAATATTTCAAAACTGAATTAGTAGATTGAACTTACTTAATTTCTGTTGTATTTGCCTCGTACACCAAGACAGAAATGTGAAATCTCATCAACAATTTTCTAAGTGTTCGTAGCAGGTGAAATATTTCAGTGCTTGTGTTGACTTTCAGAATCAACATCATCTGGAAGCAAACTTACGACGAAAGCGAGAAGGTAAAGGGTAGCTAAAAACTATAATCAGGGTGAAAATATTTAGCTTCAAATTATCCAGCTCACGAAATTGTACTGATTACTTTATTTAACAACAAAATGATTTTGTGAATGCTTCGATCATTTAGCCGTTATAAAGCTTCACAAGCTAGAGAGAATATATTTAAAATCCACAAATTCAAACCAATTCTAATATGTAATAATATGTAAAGATAACGTTGATTGCAAGAGAAGCATGTCGGCAGCAATAGTCCTTCATTGTGTATCTGTTCCTGTATATGCGAACAACAAGACATGTACTATTAGGTCATTAAAACGCTTGTTTAATAGCTAAATAAATATGGGGTCTGACTCAAAGGAGCTTGTCCCAGCAAGATGTTTTTACTGAAAGATGTGCAAGGAAGGGGAGCGTGTGCCGTTCATGCTTGACTTCATTCCTAAACTGAAGAATTGCAAAAGTATAACCCAACTTCCGAAAAAATTAGGTTATAAATGAATACAAACAAATAACATTGTAAATTTGAAGAATGTCAGTATACGTTAGGTTTTTGAAAACTAAGAGCTTATAAATGAAATACTGTTATATCTCTACATGTTGAATCGTTTATTCTAAATAGGCAGGACGGCGGTGTACATAGAACCGTGGGTTTGGATGCTTGGCCTTGCAGGAGAAACATGTAATTCAGCTTGCGCTGGAGAAGGCTGTACCTGCAATGATACGAACTTTGACAGTCTAAGCTCTGACGACATTCAATTTATTATGGGATTCCTGCTGTGGACAAAGGGATCACAATGCTCTGCGTGGTCCACAGCTTTGTCAGCTAGGGCAGATTCCGGAATGCCAGCCCATGACTCAGACGCTGTATGTATGGGGGATAAGCCTGGAGACAAGCTCCATCTTTGTGCGGCACCAGCACCATTTTCTACCTACGTCCGCCTATGCCGATGTGGTAAATTCTGTTTGATTTTAGGCTTATGTGTAATACAACTGGCTGGAATATAATTTTCAATACAATTCTAATTTCAACTAGTGAAGTCAAATTGCTAGAGCAAATAATAAAATGTTTGTCTGTATACATTGATAGAAACTTTGTAACAATGTTAGGTCATCCTCACCATAAAACTGTATAAACAGGAATTCGGCAGAATTGCTAATATTTTAATGAAATTTTTCAGAGTTTCTAAAGGTTCAAATTTCAAAGTCCCGGTTAGACTTGAATTAAAGTTTTCCTGAATTTGCGTACAATTCCGCTTTTAGAACAAGAAAACTCTGAAAACGTCAGTGACCACCATACATTAACATAGGGTCGGGTCCTGGGGGGGGCTTGTCCCCACAAAATTTTGTGGGGGCTTGTACCTTGAACAAAAATTTTCAGGAGGCTTGTACCTCAAGAAAAAATTTGTAAAATTTTTCCAAAAAAATAAAGCTAATTTTATTAACATTAGCAATTTTTTGTCAAAATTTGCAAAAATCTTCAATTTTTGAAAAAAATTTCAAAATTTTGCCCGATTTTCCCGAAAAATTAAACAGTTTAGCCAAAAAATTCCTGCGAAGCCGGAAATTTTTTGAAATTTTACTATAAAAACTAATTTTTCCGGCTGTTTTTGGTTACCCCTTGGCCATTTTTTTATTACCCCTTGTCCCCGACGGCGATAGGGCTTGTACCTTGTCCGGGTTGGGGGGGGGCTTGGACCCCCCCCAGACCCCCCGCGTTAACCTATGGTGACCATTTTACCTACGTATAGTTAATCTAAAAATACAGTGTGCAAAATTATCTTTAGATCCGCCTGCAGGTTGTTGATCAATTATAGTCAAAAATGTTTGTTGCTGTTTGACAAAATCGGCTATTTGGCCAGAACTTTTGCCGCATTTCGAGTACAGGCCTGTTAACCTGATTGTGGAGTTTCGAACCTCTGAAAAACTGTTTTCTTCAAGATCGCTTAAAATTCTTCAAACATTCAATGCTCAAAATCGAAAACGGCTAGAGACTTATGTCTGAAATCGAAGCAGTACAGAACCTAATGATCATAGCCGCTGTACATAATTTCATACATATTGACCTTTAATGGAACAAAGTACAATCCCTAATTTTGGTTGGGCCAGGCGTAGGAAAATGTAGATAGGAGGGGCAAAAGGTAGACGAAAATTAGGTTTTCTGTAGGCTTGCAACATTTCAGGGTTTCTCATTGCATTTTTGGTTTTGTGCTGTATACTGCCATAAATTTGTTTATAAGCTTGATACATTTCTAAGCGTTTTTAAGACGGGCCCGTTTCTGCAGCAATATTTTTGCAAAACGTTGATGTTGAAAACCCAACAAAAATAACAAACATTTGCCTATTACTTTGGTTTGGTTTTCTTCCCTTTTCAGACCCACCAAGAACGTCCTCAACATTGCCAGTCGAAAGTTCGTCTGATGATTTCTTGTTTACTGATTGTACTAGATTAGAGCATTGTAAATAAAACTACAAAAATGTTCTAAAAGAAAAGTATAGAAAAAATACCATCCAGGCACCATTTACTTATTTTAAGGACTAGTAATTTTAAGGATTATCTTAAGAGGTAAAAGTAAAGGTTATGTCCAAACCCGCATGTGCTGGGTTATGCAATATGCACATGCCTGCAAGCTAAATAAATTATTCCGTCGCCGCAGTCATTGCACAAGCGTAGAATCATAACAGTGCACTTTTGAAAATAAACAAGCTTTAGCTAAATAAATTGTGCATATGCAAAAGATATATTCTGTGAACCACGTTTAGCTACCTCTGCTCAAGTTATTCCTATTGGTGGGGTACCTATTGATGTAACAACTATGACTGCGCCGTCCGCTGTGCCAGTGTCAGTTCCTGGACAGGAAATTCTAACCACAATAACTCCGATTACTGTCGCATCTGAAGCAGCAGGACCAGCCGTTCCTACAGTCAATAATGTACCTGTATCAACAACAGCAAGTAGTTTTTCATTGGAAGTAGCTTTATCCGGTGTATCCATATTGGCACTATTTATTGGTTGCAACTTGTAAGGAACTTACTGTGTTTTTTCACATTTATTCATGCGCCAAAATTCTCGTCGCAGAAACACGACCTATCGCATCGCTACAACGAGTTAGCTTCTACACGCTAAATTAACCGGGTTAGGGTACAATTGGTCAGTTATAGCCATAGCCTTTAATAGCGATAAATACAACATAGTTTCTGGAGAATTAAATACGCGAAGTTGGTTGCAAATTTAGTAATAGCCAGGCGTTATTAACGTAGAATAAAACTAGAGGTTTAGTGGTTTCACATTAAGGCATGAATTCTTACAAATTATCAAATCTTACAAAATAGATGAAAACGCTTTTGCTAAAACAAACAGTTCAAACATGTCAAATTTCAAGATAATAGCAAAATTTTAAGAATATTTTCTTTGAAAAAGTTTTCAAGCAAATCGGGTATATTTGATTGATTCTCGTCGCAAGAGAGAATCAACAATATCCAAAATTTTCAACGCGCTGCGAGCTGCAGAGTGTGATCTCATAGAGCCTATTGATATTGATTGATATATTAGTGATGTTTCACTCACTGAAACTGAAACTAGGTTTCAGTTTCAGGCACTAGTACTGAAACTGAAACTGAAACTATTTGTGCTTTATGTCAACTCAGAAGGCTGGAAACCGTTCTTTTTGAAGTAAACTTAAACTGAAACTGAAACTCCGACTAAAACTAAAATTGAAACTGAAAATGTTTTACGTTTGCCGACTGAAACTGAAACCGAAACTAATTCGGACCACCAACTGAAACTGAAACTGAAACTGAAACTAAAATTGGCTACTGAAACAACACTAATTCTGGTAAAAGTAAAAGTATGATTCCACGAAACTGGGACATTGCTCCGGTGGACAGCCATTCAAGCTTGTTTTGCTTAATAGTTATTATCTTTATTATCTTTATTACGTTTAACTGTATGGCTGATGTAAAAGAGCTTATTTATTACGTATGCATTCTTTGTCATAAGTATTTATATTTAGGTGCTGTGCCTCTTCTAGACTATAGTCTGGTGTTGCAGTCTCTTATCGGTGTTGAGTCGGTAAGTGCCGTTTCTTACCATTTTGAGTTTGCTTGCTGCAAAACAAAAATTTTGCGGTTTTGAATTAAGCGGTTTCTGCATGGTTCTGCTGTAGCGAACAACAAATAGGTGAACAACCAACGATTTTGTGCCATGCTTATAGCTAACAACACTTGCACAACGTTCACATATATCAGAACAGGTGGACACAATCTCAACTGGTTTCTAATAACATTTTTCTATTTTTCATTTAAATCTTCATAGCAACCTCCACATTTCCTCCCCGGTTTAACGAAAGTCAACTTGCTGGCGATAAAACTCTCCCGAAATGGGATCATAGCGCATCGGTCTTGGACGGAACCTTTGTGTATACCTGCCAGGAGGAACCACCTTGTCGTCCCACGGGGATGAATGCCCAATCACCATCGTTGCTGAGGTTGTCCCCTCGTGGTAACGTCGGATTTATCTCAGCCATATGTTCCTTATCTCAGCCATATCTTACTCGTATGTTGTGCTCCGAATAAAGTATATGCAGCTTCCGTGATTCCATATACTTTTCCATCCATAACACTGCAATTAGACATAAGACACGTAAAATCAATTGCTCACGCCTAGAGTTGTCATCTGAGCCTGTTTCGCGCTTCCGACGAAACCGTCCGGGCCAGGCTGCACGCGGCTAGGCTCGGATGTTTTCGTACTCAGCTCAGAACGTTTGCGAATTTTTTACTGATAGCCGTTTCCTGTCCATAGCAAAGATTTATACAAATAACTAACAGAAAATGACCAAATTTTCGTTGAAAAATTTTGAAACTAAAAGCTTTCGTTTAAACTGAAACGAAAATATTAGTATATCTAGCATTAAGAGTATATAATGAGGAAGAGTGGGGAAGCTTGGCCATTGCTAACAGAAACTGGCTGCGATATGCTCGCACATTAAGACCGGAATCACGGGTGTCCCACTTACTATTGTTCATCATGTGTCCGAGATCTCGGGGTTTTTTATTAGACGTAAATTTCAAATAAGGTAGGCGATTAGCCAATCAGATGCGTTTTACTTCAAACGCATATATATGTCGTAGGTAAAAATGAAATTCAGAGGAATATCATAATTGCCTAGCACTTGCCAGGTAAATGTGATATTTCAGTTGTCTCTAGAGAATCTTGATATGGACAAAGACTTGCATTCCATTTCAAATTTCACTGAAGTGTGAAACTGTTATTGTTTTGTACAGAGAAATTTCTTTGTACAATAGGAAAGGAATTTCAATATTATTCGATTAATTTCTGATATAGCTAAGCCAATATTAATAAGCCAACAATAACAATGATTAACTGGTAATAAAATTTTTATAATTTTAAATTTTTAAGTGTTTAAGGGTGGACCAATTGGAGCCAAACATAAGCTTACGTACATCTACTGAGCTATATAACAAAAAGCTGAATCAAAAAACGGATTTCAGATTCGTTCTCATCACCTCCTGAAAACCTCTATATAAAACTTTTACCTAAAATCTGAGCCAAAAAATGTTTTGGTTCCCCTTGGTCGGTCCCCCTCTAAAAAAACTTAAAAATTTAAAGAGAAAAACTTTAATTAGAATCAGTTATAGAAGATTCATATGGAGTTGTTTGACTGCTGATTAGCTATTTGCAGAAATAAACGCGATATTTACGAAAGTCATGTCAGAAATTTAAGTGTAAATATAAAGTGTTAAAAGCTTAAAATTAGATACTAAAACGTTTCAAAACAAAAGCGTTTCATACCTGCATTTGCAAAACATACGTAATTCGTTGCACATACGTATCACATAACAATTATATAGCGAACTTAAACAGAATTACAAACTGGTATAATTGAAACACCCTTGCAATTAAGGTCAGGGGTAGAGGTCATTGGTCATCATACTGTAATGTAACGTCCTAATTTATAATTACGTTTCTTTTCTTTAGTTCTTAATTTCATCAAAAGGAAGGACCATATCAAGTTTCTCTTAAACTGTCTTCAGAGAAATGTAAAATTCTTTGTCCATATCAAGGTTCTCTAGAGAGAACTGAAATATCACATTTACCTGGCAATTGCCAGGGAATTATGACATTTCTCTGAATTGCATTTTTACCTACGACATATACACACATGATGAACAATGGTAAGTGGGACCACCCGAGATTTCGGTCTTACTGTGGCGAGCATCTCGCAGCCCGTTTCTATTAGGAAGGGCCAAGCTTCTCACTCTTCCTCTATTATATACTCTAGCTAGCATTGACTTTGCTACAAACTAGTATTATTTCTGTTTAGCGCATTTACTTCGCTAGGGCTCGCAGGTGACCATTCACGAATTACCAAGTCCGTTTCACTCAGATGCTTTCAATTATATTTATTGAGATAACGTTTATAAAATTTCAAGAAAAGAAAATGGAACAGGCAACCAAATAAAGAACAACCATAAAAGCAAGTTGAATAAAAGATTGATTGTGATTTTCAGATTTTCAGATTGAATTGTGATTGTTGAAATATAAGTCTGAATATATTGTTTTTACATTTGTTTCGTGATTGATTCGTTAATCATCGGCAAAAAACAAGAACAGTAATAATAATAATAGACCATGCTTCGAGAATCTTAAATTGCAGGCCGGAATCGAATTTGCTAAAAATTCAGACTGTCTGTCAGGGATACCTGGAAGATTTAGCAGACTTGGTGGTATTTAATAGGAGTCGAATGAACACCTCTCACCATGCCTTCGGTGCAGTAGACGCCGAAGTACTTTGTTTAAGGGCTCAGTGATACAGTTATATCAAGAGTGCATAATTGCACTATATATAAGAAGATTAATCTTCTTAAGAATTAATCTTAAGAAGATCTTCTATAATATTAGGGAATAAATTATGGACTCTTGGTTATATGTTCCTTATTATTTATCGGTGATGTTATGGTAAGAAACGTTCGATGCTTGCTCAGACTGCATACACACCGGTACGAAAGCTCCTTCCAAAATCATACAACAGTTTGGCTTGAAGTTAAACTCCAGCTGGTGTATTTGTGTCCCAGTGGCTCAAACAGTAGAAAAGTCAAAACTGAAACAGGCTGGAAAGCAGAGATTTATGACAATGATCACAAAACGGGTTTCGGGTTTTGCACGGTACAGAATTGGTTGATGAGACATGCCTTTGGGAACAGATACATGATATGATTACATTTGCGATTTTCATGTTTAGGCCCATTTTGCGTAGACATGTGTATTTTCAGATAGAAGAACTTACTTCTTTGGATACCGGATCACTAAACGCAGCCTATAAAGAAGTTTCAGCATTGCTTCTTACAAAAATGAAACAGCAACTTCTTGCAGATGCTGATGAAACACGGAAAGCTATTTTCAAGTCTTGTTCAATGAGTGGATCCTCGGATTGTGCACAGTAAGATTTCAGTATTGTGACAGTAGTAGTAGTAGTGTAGTGTACATACATTTATAATATTTGTATTACAGGCAACAAAAAATAACTAACTATATAATATATGTGGTAATACTAGTAGTATTGTGACATCAATATTTATGCAGAAGAGTATGTATAGTTAATGTTAAACAGTTATATGTTGTCTATTATATTTCAAAATAATTTACTTTCATACTCTCATACATGCGACCATACCTGAACGGGAGGTAAAATTTCACTGACCCTTGTGGAAGCACATTTGGGTACCAAGGGTTATCATATCAAGGAAGTCCCCCCTAAGCAAAATTGCTCAACTTCAACAGCACGCTGCTGGCGACTGACCCAACCTTAGAGCTTAAGTCGCACATCGTTGGAAAGCTGACGACGTGCTCTTTCCAGTGATATGTTACATTTTGCTGTAGGTTGTCTGTATAAACTGTTACCTTGAAAACTTGATCAAAATTTGCCGTTTTGGTCGATTTTAGCTAAACTTTGACAGGTAAAACTTTGTAGATGCAAGCTGCAGCAAAAAGGTTTACAGCATTGGAGAGAGCACGTCCTCAGCTTTCCAACAATGTGCGGCTTAAGCTCTAAGCTTGTTTCAGTCGTCAGCAGTGTACTGTTGAAGTTGTACCAATTTTGTTTAGGGGGGACTTCCTTGATATGATCCCATATTTCACATATTAATAGTGTCTATAGATTTTTCGGCTTCACTGGAAATTCAGAAATGAGATTGAAAAAAAATTAACAGCCGTGGCAAGAAAAGGCCAATCATCTACTCTTAGTCATGAAACGCCACACATATAATCATGAAAAAAATAGTTTAAAAATCGGTGAAAACCCCAAGTGCACGCATGGTCATGACAAAATTAACTGCTTTTTAGGGTTTTGTTGCAACAAGGTTAATATTGATTAACATAAAATGATTGGAATGCAGCCTGACCATGAACATGCAGTTGACGATATATGAACAAATTAACTTTAATGTTGAGTTTTTGATATTTCTGCCTAGAATATTCTCTGGCAACTTCTTTGATCCACTTTATGGAAACTGTTTTGTTTTCAACAATTTCACAGAAGGGAACGGAGATAGATTCAATTCCTTCCCACCGACTCATGAAACCGGTAGGCGTCTTAGATTTCTAATCGTTATGTCCCTGTTCCTCCGTCAAAGAAGGTTTTGCGAAGCAGCCACACTATATATGTTTTCAATGTAGAATCGTTAAGTTCAAAAAACTACTTCATTTGTGACATCTAAGGCGGACATTTTACTTTTTAATACTAAGTAAGCTACAACTTGTTTAACAGTTTGCTTCGTGCATGAGTTTTTGGAATTTCTGTTCCGATAACTGCTGACAAGGGACATAGGCAATGAAATACAGATTAGACTACCGTTTGTGGGACACACATGAAAACTATGGTCCTTCGTGGGTTGATAAAAGTATGAAGGTAGTTTTGTTTGTTGTTTTCCTTGGATATACTATCTTTTTCACTAATAGTCTCAAACGAAAATTCGGACTTAAATTAACTGTTTACTGACACCCTCATCAACTTTTAAACATGCATTCCATATGGAATACGATATTGTCTTTTCTTGTTTTTAATTTCAGGTTTGAAATTCATAATGCTGGCTAACGAAGATCAGCTTGCCCAACCAGAAGAGTCCTCTGGACTAAAAATGTTAATAAGTAGTCCTGGACTGCAGCAGTTTCAGCAAACCAACAGTTTTGTAGTACCTGTCGGTTTTAAATCAACGTATACTTTGCATTATGTAAGAACTTGCTATTTAGTTCCTGACCTATTCAAGTGACCATTCTTTTCTCACCATTTGCACTGCTACTTGTAATGTAAACCTAACCTTTCTCTTAGTAGATAAGGGCTCGTTGCGCCTTGACAGTATTCCTACAGGCAATGTTTGTTTTTAACATCTTCACATTGCAGACGAGCCGTTATTTACTACCACCTTTCCAGAAGCGCTCTTTATATTGGCAAGGTGATGAGATAATGAGGTAATGAGTCAGCTAAGCACGGGAGAAGCATTGTTAGGTGGACTGCAGAAATGACCCAGTTTTTTATTCTGTCATGTTAGCATCTTTTTTTAGATGCATTTTCTACGAGGGTCACTCAACCATCTTCTTTCCGTCTCAGCAAACTTCCGCATAATTAGAAAATTAGAAACATTAAAGCTTTAAAAATATTGATCTCTGGACCATCTGATCATAAGCTATGGAGTGTACCATTATAATTTGTACGATTTTAGGAGCAGCAACGACATTTGGGAGGAATATATGGTAACTGCATTTCTGAGCCAATCAATAAAGGAATCGCGTACTCTGTTGAGGTGAGCAAAATATTTACCTGTTTACAAAAATATTAACATTAACAAAAACAAAAACATTAACATTAGCAAAACATTAACATTGTTTACGCAACTGTGTAAATCATTCAATTAAATTAATTTATGCATTCACACATTCCATTCATCGATTTATCAAACAGCCTCCGATTTAATTTGTGTGGTGGCTTACAATACTGAGCCTACGTTCTAGGTTTGTTATTGATCATAATTACTAATTTAGAACTGTGAAGTCTTTGCTACACAACAATTTTACACTGAGAAGTGCGGCTGTAGCAACCCAATGTATTCATTACGACTCAAGTCATGGTGCACAACAGCCGATGAGTGTAAGACAATGTTTTTGAGTCATGTTATGTATACTCGTTTATTCTTATAAGCCCTCTCCATAACTTCACAGGTTCTGTTCTAGCCAGAAATTTTTTTTTTTTTTTTTAGTTCGCCTCACTCCAGTTAGCTCACGCCGGTTAGGAGTGGTGTCAGTACTGCACGAATTTGATTTTTGACTGGGGAGGGGAACTGACACCGACTAATTGCCTTCGCAATTAACCGAGGCGTTTGACAAGGCCGGCGATGTGCCTATTGCTGCTTATGCAAGCCAGAAATTGTTACAAATATTTACGAGTTACGACAGGTGTTAATTGTAGCACTTCCACTGAAATTTGCATACACTCCAGCAGTCAAATCACATCTGTCTTTCTAGAGGTTAGTTTGCATGTGTGCGTACAAATTTGTGTGAGCACGGAAAGCAGCACGACATAGGACCATAGAACCATGGGGTAACGTGGGGAAATGGGGGTTGCAGACCCCTCCAAACCGACGACAACAGTTAGACCCTATCGCCAAAAAGGGAAAAAGGGTAGACCCCTCTGCGATATTTAAGAAATGTTGCACATTTTTTAGCAAATTATAACGAAAAGTTCTTAAAAATCGCTAAAAATCGTAAGTAGCATTACACTCGCTCTGATGGGTAGGTACAGTAGTGACTAACAAAGGCTAGTTCAGAACTTTTGTGAAAAAATAATTTAGTCACAAAATTTGTGTACATATAAAATCTTAAATCCATACATTTTGTGACCAATTCTTTGCTATACCTTTTCTTCTATAATATTATTTAAACCACAAACATTTTGTGACTAATTATTAGATAGTCACAAAATGTCCGGACTAAAAATTCCTATTGACTAGTAAGTTTGTGAGTAAAATTCAGCAGTTACAAAATGTCCGGACAAACAACGAAATATTTTACGTAACGGATACATCAGCTTGTATCTGGTTGAAAGCAGCAATTGTCTGCAGCAACAGCTGCGACATATACCCGAAGCAAAATAGGGAGGTGACTAAAACCAGGATCGGGATCAGAATCAGGGTCAGGATCCATTTCAGGATCAGGGTCTGGGTCGGGTAACTTAAAACAGGATTCATTTCAGGATCGGCTTGTAACTTCAGGATCAGCTTCTGGACCGGCTTATAACTTCAGGATTCGACTTAGGGGCGGATCCTGAGTTCAGAATCGGTGTCTAAAAACCGGATCCATTTGAGGATCGGTTTCAGGGTCGGCTTATAACTTCAGGATTCTACTTAGGGGGGATCCTGAGCACATGATCGGGTGTCTAAAAACAGGATTCATTTCAGGAACGGCTTGTAACTTCAGGATCAGCTTCAGGATCGGCTTATAACTTCAGGATTCGATTACAAGCCGATCCTGAAATGGATCTTGTTTTTAGACACCCGATCCTGAAATCAGGATCCACTACTAACCCGATCCTAAAGTTTTTAGCCGATCCTGAAATGGATCCTGTTTTTAGTCACCCGATCCTGATCCTGATCCTGAAATAGATCCTGATCCTGAAAAGGATCCTGATCCTGATCCTGAAATGGATGCTGATCCTGATCCTGAAAAGGATCCTGAACCTGAAATGGATGCTCATCCTGATCCTGAAAAGGATCCTGATCCTGATCCTGGTTTTAGTCATCTCCGCAAAATAGGTTCGTTTCCACGCTAGTACTACAACGTTGAAGGTATTGTGTGCACACAGGGCTTTAGAGTGGAGATGTATTGGAAAAGATTAGGTAATATGGAATTCTGGAATATACGCTCATAAGCATGTCTGTTCTCAAACTTTTCAAACATCGACACATTTATCGTGTTTAAAAGATCATGGATTTGTCATACTAGATTTGCCCTTTAGGGATAGGTCTTACCGAAATGCCTTTAGTTACAAAATGTCCGGATTGCCGACATACCTGAACGGGAGGTCAAATTTCACTGACCCTTGTGGAAGCAAATTTGGGTACCCCTTGTGAGAGCGATTTTTCTTAAGGGTACTTTTTAAAGCGATTTTTAAGCAATTTTTGCCATTTTTTAACAAAAAACAGCGATTTTTTAGCCAAAACGCGTTTTTTCGACGTTTTTTAGCTAAAAATAGTAATTTTAAGTGAAAACCTCCGGCGAAGCCGGAAAAGTTTTGGAAATTTTAGTCGTAAAACCTAATTTTTGGGCAATTTTCTGGCCCCTTGTGGCCAATTTTCTTACCCCTTGTGGGAGCAATTTCGCGACCCCTTGTGGGCGACTTCGCCGAGGGGGGGGGGGAAATTTCTCCCCCTTCCCCCCCTTGTCCACCTGTGATTGCCGAGAATTTTAGTCCGGAGACTTTGTGACTATAGGTCACATTACTACGTTATTTAAAAATTAGTCACAAAACGTTTGTAGTGTGGCTTTTATAGTGTATAAGGTTTGTATACAATAGCAGAAATATTGTCCGGAAAGTTTATGACTAATAAACAATAGTCAAAACATGCGGGGCTAAACCTATAACTAATCCGGAAAATTGGTGACTAAATTTATTTTTGTTAGTCACGACATACTCCACAGGGCGAGTTTAACGCGACGAACTAATTACTCAAAATTCGCGGAATCCTAAATTTCTGGCTACTGTATTACGTTGCCATGTTGACTACGACTTTGGTTTAGTGGAATGTTTAATACATGCTGGTCGTACGATTGAGAAAGAAGAAACCATAATGAATTGTCGAGAGCCGTGCTTGTAAGTTTTGGTTCAAATCGCCTTCAACTGTGTAGTATCTCGTGTAGGCGAAGTAACTCGAAAGGCTGTAACAAAAATCCGTGCTAAAAACAGCTGACAGCGAAGTCTCAAGCAATTCACCGTCTTGGCCGGAACTAACGAAACGAGAAAAAACAGTAAGCAAAAACAGAATGCCTGGACGCTCAGTTTTATTTTGGAATTTTGAGAAATATACTTATTGCAGCCTTGTAGTCTACAGCGGCGTAGATCAGCGTAGAACGAGGTATCTGTAATTTCCAAGAAATTAATCATAATTAGTACATAGTACATAGTACATAATCATAATTAATTTTTGTAGTGAGGAGATATACAAAGTGACAACTACAAGATCTGCTTGGCCTGCACAAAACAGTGAGGTACTGTAACAACAGCAAGGTTCAATTTCGCTTGCATGTTCAGGGGAAGTTATATTTGAACTTTCAGTATTCCTGTTCCAGTTTATATTTTAAAATCTTTCATTAATACTCGGGCGGGCTTTAGTATTCCTTTTTGCTCTCATTTTTGGGTGCCAGTTTTGCTCCCATTTTTGGGTGCCAGTTTTGCTCCCATTTTTGGTTACACTTTGACTCTCACTTTTGGGTTACATTTTTGCTCTCACTTATGAGTGGGGATTTGACTCAACTTTTGGGTGACCTTTTTGCTCTCATTTTTGGGTGCCAGTTTTGCTCCCATTTTTGGGTGCCAGTTTTGCTCCCATTTTTGGGTTACACTTTGACTCTCACTTTTGGGTGACATTTTTGTTCCCGATTTGGGGAGCTATTGGGTGACCATTTTGCTCCCGATTTTGGGTGATTGTTCTGCTCTCAACTTTTGGGTGACTAATTAGCTCCCAATGGTGATGAATAAATATGTGATGAGTGAAAATTTTGAGTGGTGATTTGACTCAACTTTTGGGTTACACTTTGACTCTCAGTTTTGGGTGACGTTTTTGCTCTCACTTTTGGGTGACACTTTTGCTCTCAACTTTTTCAGGTAAGCTTGTGGCTGATAGCTCAATATCATTGTTAAGTACTGTCAATGTGTTGATAAATAGAATATATGGGATTTTTTGCGTATTAATTTTTACACTATAATGATCTAGTTTCACACTATAATGTTCTGTTCACAAATGTGGTGTGTGTTCATGTTCATAACGTATTCAGCCGATATGCTCATAAGATCATGTTCATTTAATGTTCACATCAATGTTCATAACTTTGGGAGATGCTCCATAACATTGCCTTTATGAAACCTATACTGTTTATGAAGCAAAGTTGATTGATGTACCAGTAGTAAGATTGTAAGTTTAAATTGTGTTATGGAGAAGATTAGGGATCATGTGGTCTTGCTCTGTCAATATATGGATCCTGGTCCGGTTGCAGACTTCATGGTTGAAATCGACAGGATGACCAGATTCAACGGGACACTATCAAGGCCAAGTCCAAACACTACGGCACCATTGATCTCCTAACCAAACTGGTGCAAAACACAAATTCAACTCCACTACTTCATCATGCCTTGGTATTATCCGGTCAGTACTACCTGGCCAAGCTACTGGACTGTCAGCCCATGAAGAAGTGCGTCACTTGGGAATTATGTTTAAACAGCCACCATCTAATATTCCGACGTCAGATGGCATTCTCAACACTTCAAGCAGCACGACTCGATATTGCTGGTGTCCTTGCAACCTTAAAATGCAGCAATCGGATAATTGTTGTCACCGAATGGCTAGATGATTACAGAATAAAGACATGGACAATGCCAGAACTGTTTGCGTGTAATGTCTGTGCAGATGTGCATAAATATGATTGAATTGTTAATAAATATGTAGTGTAAATGTGAATAAATATATACTGTATGAAACCTGATAAAGGTATGCAGCAAAATTAGTTGATTAGGAAGTAAGAGTTGTCTTGAGGTTTACTGTTATTAAGTTACCAACTATCCAACCCAAGTATCCGGCTGCCATGGAGAAGATTAATTTGGAACTGTTTTGCGAGAAATTGGAACCTATGCCTGTAGCAGCCTTCATGGTGGAGTACAAACGGTTCACTAGATACTTCCGAGAATTCATTCTCGGGAAACTCAGATACTATGCAGCTCTTGATCTCCTACTCAGACTGAAGCAATGTGAAGTTTCCGCAACCTTATTTCACGAAGCACTGATGCAGTCCGATCAGCACGACTTGGCGAAAGAACTTGACTGTGAACGACTACAGAAGACTGTTACATGGAAACTGTGCTCAGAGACCAATGCCTTAATATTCCAATGCCGGAAGACGTTCCCAACGGTTCAATCAGCGCGATTTGATGCAGTAATGTTCCTCACATCCCTAAAATGCAACAATCGGACAGTTGTAATTACCGAATGGTTGGGTGACTACAGAGGAACAACGTGGACGATTCCGGAATGGTTTGTATGCCCATGGACTCTTCAAGACTGTAAACAACATTGATACATGATTGTATATAAATGACAACTGTAATTACTGTTATTACAATTACTGTTATTATAGTACCAGTAAACGAAATGTTATGGACAACATTAAAGTAGGACAGTTATACAAGCATTTCTGACTCTAGCTTGTCTAAGATATTTTAAATAGCTTGAACATGACGTCGATGCTTTGTCTGAGTTCTTAAAAGTCTCAGTTTATCTTTGACGGCATCAATTTCTGGAATATGAGGTCTTGGTGGCAATCCACGCACTCCTCTTAACGTCTGTTCATCCATGTGGCATAACTCGTTGTATGCCATAAGCGACACTTGATCAACTGCTTCTCTATAAGTAGTGAGAATTGGGCTAGTCCAGGTTTTACAACCAATGACCATAACAACTACCCATCGCCCGGTGGTCCAGATTCGAACGCACGGGGATTCGCGAAGTGTCTTTTGCAAGAACTCGTTTAGTTGACTCCTCATGACTGTCTCTGGATAAGTACTATCTTACACACCGCAGTGCCTTCTTATTAATTAAGGCTCCTGTATTAATTAGATCACACTCATTTCTCGCACCAGGGAGAATAACCTTTCCCGTGGGGAAAATCAGCACTGTAATGCCCAGAAGTTTACACGTAAGGCCATTAAATAGCTCTGGTTCGTAACAAGCCTTGTGCCCTAGGATATCGTGCAACAACCTTAGATCGATAGGTTTGATATTAGTCTAAGTAGTCTAAGGTAGTCTAAGGTTTCAAGAAGCAACATTTCCACTGTTCACC
>JASAND010026208.1:0-51769 GCA_030248195.1 Trissonchulus latispiculum | reverse complement strand
TACGTAAACTATCATTGAACGGAACGTCCTGTTAAAGTTTTGTAAATTTCTCCAAAAACTGCCAAACTAAAATTAAAATTTAGTAATCAGTTATTTCATAACTTGAATATGCAAAGCGAGTTTTATATGTAGGTTAGAAAGTCACACGTACGTTAGGCCATGGGTGCTTGTATATTAATGCTAGCTTGTTCACCAACAAGTTAGGTCGCAAGTTAGTGCTAAACCAGTAGCGAGGCAAGTAGGACGGGGTCGAGGGGCAGTGCCCCCGGGAAAATTTGGAGATTTTTTGTGGGGAGTGAGAGCCAGGAGCAACTTTTCAGAGCACTTTGAGCAACCAACGTTTAGTAATTTTCTCACCGTGGTGAGCACGCGTGCGCACAAGCCCAAAAGCTTTTGCTCATTTCAGAAAAAATGTGTGGCATTGCGCACGTTTTTGAGCAAAAAACACTAGGTTGACCGCGAAGGTTGGCTACTACATGGAATTAGACGCTAGTGCATTCCAGCGACCCGTGGTGGAAGTAATCCCCACAATTCCAGGAATTATCCTTTACCAGAGATTGGGAAAACAGAAGATCAACATGATCAGCGGTTGCTAAGGGTTCTCAAACGACTCGATGACGTCAATGCCCGTGGACAATACGAGAAGTGTCAACTCGAAAAAGATAGGATTGAATTCTTGTCACAGTCTTTGAAAGAATGGCATCAACATCGACAAGACAAATAATGCGCCTATCCCAAGACAAAAAAGCTCGTCGATTTTTTAGGATTCTGCTTGAAGTTTGTGCCTGAGTTTTCAGTCATTGTGAACTCTTGAGAGAAATAGCTAGTAGATACTTTTTCTTTGAATGAAGAATGTGATTATGCATAGCACTTTACCTCATCTTGCGTAACATCTTCCAAATGTGTTGGCACAGTTAGGCAGCTTGAACTCTAGAGGTGGAAGCTGTCAATGGCGGCCGTCGTAGTTGTGCAGGAGCCCATCCCTGGAACTGAACTACCATCCGCAGAAAAAATAGTGTCCACTTGGTCCGCAGCAGAACCAGCAACTTGATGAACAGATCCACTTTCCTGCGATGAGTCTGTAGTAACCACATGTCGCTGGGTGGTCTCGCCTTCCTGTGTTGCAGCCGCAGCCATAGGCCGTTGGGGGAATTCGCCCCTCCTGTGGTGCGGCTGCGGTAGACACAGACCGTTGGGTGGATTCGCCCTCCTGTGATGCGGTTGCAGGAACTACAGACCGTTGGGGGAATTCGGCCTTCCCTGTACGTGCGGCTGCGGTAGACACAGACCGTTGGGTGGATTCGCCCTCCTGTGATGCGGTTGCAGGAACCACAGGCTGTTGGGTGGGGTCGCTCTCCCTGTGGTGCGGCTGCGGTAGACACAGTCCGTTGGGGGAATTCGCCCTCCTGTGGTGCGGCTGCGGTAGACACAGACCGTTGGGTGGATTCGCCCTCCTGTGATGCGGTTGCAGGAACCACAGGCAGTTGGGTGGATTCGCACTCCTGGGGTGCGGCTGCGGTAGACACAGACCGTTGGGTGTCTTCGCACTCCTGTGATGCGGTTGCAGGAACCACAGACCGTTGTGTGGATTCGCCCTCCTGTGACGCGGTTGCAGGAACCACAGGCTGTTGAGTGGGGTCGCTCTCCTGTGGTGCGGCTGCGATAGACACAGACCGTTGGGTGAATTCGCCCTCCTGTGATGCGGTTGCAGGAACCACAGGCTGTTGGGTGGGGTCGTTCTCCTGTGGTGCGGTTGCAGTAGACACAGACCGTTCAGTGGGTTCGGAGACCTCGTTGTCATTGTTGGACAAAGCAATCAAGTCTATATCAGCAGGAACATTTGAACCTCTAAGCAGAGACGATGCCATATCCAACTCCAAAGTCGTCCGACACAACCAACGACGACATGTCTCCAGCGAAGGGAGAATTTATATTGTCTGTATATGTGGAAACGTCGCCCGGAGCAGAATGTGTAGTAGCACTACTGGTGCTACTGTCTGCAGTAGACTGAGGACGGCTAAAAGGGCTGTTAGCACTGATAGACTGAGCATCAGCGCCTAGAGCATTGGGCGGGCCATACACAACGGGCGGGCCGTACCCACCGGGCGGACCATACGTTCCGGGCGGGCCGTACCCACCGGGCTGACCATAGGCTCCGGGCTGACCATAGGCTCCGGGCTGACCATAGGCTCCGGGCTGACCATAGGCTCCGGGCGGGCCGTAACCACCGGGCGGGCCGTAACCACCGGGCGGGCCGTAACCACCGGGCGGGCCGTAACCACCGGGCGGGCCGTAACCACCGGGTGGGCCGTAAGCACCTGATGGGCCTGGAACTGTACTAGGCATGTACGGAAAACCATGCCCGTATTCTGAGTTCCAGTAATACGGCGGGCCAAACATATGCGGCGGTGGCTGCGATGGATATTGAGCAGAAGTAGCGTGATGCCCTTGCGGAGCATTGCTGTATCTAGTCACAGCTGAAGCGGACTTGGCTCCAGGACTTGATGACTCAGACCCAGCAACCTGAAATAAAATTTAATTAAGTTTTAAGCGAATAACAAATCATTATTTTAACAACAAGAGCTCAAATGACACTAGTGCCAGCCAATTACTTCTTCGTTGCTGCTGCTGCTTAAAACTAATTTTGGTTGTTTTAAGCCCACGAAAATAATCTGTGGTCTGTCCAAACCAACAGCATCTGGGTTTAAGGGGAAAGGGGAAGGGGAAACACCAAAGACTTTGACCATATATTCCGGCGAATAGCCGAAAAAATTTTGAACGAAAAAACTTTAAAACTGGGAATTCCTGGGCACCTCCACGTAGAGAAGAGCAAAAGTCCAAAAAGTGGCGGTGGGCCCGAGTGTCGGAGGTAATCCAAAACGTGGAGGAGTGAGCCCAGAGGAAATTGGCTCAAAGTTACAAGTCGTCTTGGCTTTTGAAAATTGGCAGGCACAAACAATGTTTTTAGTCCTCCCTACACCAGATTATCGTTCAAGATTTATCTCACTACTCTGAGGAGCTATTCTTGTCTGCTTGATTGAAGTAAGACTGTAAAAGACCATATAGAATCGTTTAAGAAAAAAGTACGGCCTTACAATGCTTTGATCATCAACGTCAGCATCAGCTCTATCGACACCAGCTAAGCTGTCTTCATCGCTGTCGCGGAACTCAAATTTGTCGACTTTCTTTTTTGCTTTGGTCAGCGTTCTTTTGCCGTTGCCTTCTTTGGTCAGCGTTCCAGCCTGCTTCATTTTCTCGCGACCAAGCTAAAAACAATATTGTTTTTAAAAAAAAACTGAAGATACATTTCTGGCTAGGCTTTTTGGCCAAAAATAGCGTCGTTTGCAGAAATGAACAATAGTTTTGACGACGCCAGGGAAGTAGCACTCAAATTTAAAAAGAATGCAAAGTTTCTATTACGTTTTAACATCGATTTGTCAAAAAATTTTCAGATTTTGGGGGCTACCGCCTCCAAACCACCGTTCTATATTGTCTTTGTGATTTATGTTAAGCGTCGACGATGTTCGAATAGTCAATCCGTATATATATATATATATATATATACATATATATATATATATATATATATATATATATATATATATATATATATATATATATATATATATATATATATATATATATATATACAAGAACCAAAAATGCTCCTTCGTCGCATGTAAAATACATATGAGTACTCTCAGGCAGGTTGTACAAACACGGAGACTAGCCTGTAAAATGCATATGAGTGGCGTTGAGGTTGTAAATTGGGTGGTAATCAATATCAAGATATAAGGATTTATATTAAATTTTAATTTAGTTTTAATGTGTTCGCAATCTTTTTTAAAAAGTTACATTTTCTCATGAAAAACGCAGTTTAAAAATCAAAGTTTAGAGTTTCTAAAAGCAAAGATTTATATATATACCTCTTTAAAAATGTTTTTGTAGGAAAAATTCTGCTCTTTCTGCAACTGCATCCTTCTAGTCCTTTGCTTCTGCATAAATTCTAATTCGTTTGTATAGTATATAATTAGTTCTCGACTAAATTCTCATAAATATGTGCACTACAAAATTTCAACTGGTTTAAACGTGCAATATTAATTTAAATGTTGCCACTTGCCACTGTAGCCTCTTAAGGAAATTTTAATTTTTAATAGGGAATTTTATTCAGAACGACAAAAATCATTGTGTCCTTTTATTAAACTGCATTTAAAGACCATAAACTTGAAAAATCAATTTTTAGGAAAAACAATTTTTAGGAAAAACCCTTTTTCTACTAGAAAGCACTGAAATGCTCCAGTCTCCAGCCACCTTTCACACATATTATAGGAGCCGTTGCCGCGACCCCTATGATACATCAGGTGAGCTGAGCAGCTTTTGTTCCTTCCTGCATGTCAAGTGGCTGTAGTGTGCTGTGGTGGAGTAGGGCTGGCATTTTTTTAGGGTTTTGAAAGTGGCGAGCCAAAAGTAAAATATACCGAAATTTTTAGCGCAAAAATAGCATTTTTAAGGTAAAAACGCAAAAAATCGCTGTTTTTAAGCTTAAAATGAGCTTATAAGTCCATAAATAGCTAAAAATTGAGAAAATTTTTGAAAATTTGACCTCAAAATAGAGAAGTCAGTAACTGATTTTTTTGACAAAAACCTAATTTTTTGACACTTTTGGGCGACCCCCAAAAAAGTGGGTGGGGGCTTGCCGATTAGTGGGGGAGGGGCGAAAGTGGGGGGGGGCTCCGAAAAGTGGAGGGGGAACCGAAAAGTGGGGGGCCCACCCCCCCCCACTAAAAAATGCCAGTTAAATATTTATCCATTTTATCATGCTGAAATTTGTCTTCTATGAACGATAAATTGTAATTTTACAAGTAAAATGATGATCCTTCACCTCCTTCCGCTTTAATAAATCTAATATGCAATCAGCTTTTTCACAGCGTTTGGTATAATATAAACATATATATACGTGTTAAATTTCTCACCATTTATTAGTTTTTAAAACCACAAAATGAGCAAAATCTAGCATGGGGAAAATACTCATACGACACCGACGGCCAGCCAGATATATTTTTCAGTTTTTGAAGGCAATCTTAGCTTATGCATATAGGCACTTTTATGGAATCGGTTAATACTTTTTATTTGGAAAAAGTTCACATAATCTTGGGTTTGTGAACATCTGCTGCTCTGGTCGAAAAGTTGGCCCCCCACTAAGAAAATGCCAGTAGGGTGAGGTCTTGGCGATTCAAATATGAAATTTTTCAAAAGTGGTCGAATTTGGTGTCGAGTGAAAGTCTTATTATTCTGTTTCTGTCCTTAGGTGAGATGAGCAACTTTAGACAGTTTCGTCATTGAATCACATTCTCATAATGGCTGTAGCGTGCTGCGGCGGGTTGGTAGGGAGGGAGGGGTCTGAGACGAGTTTTGGTCAATATGATTCAAAAGGCGACTTCGACTTCGGCTTTAAATGGGAGCCCTAAGCCATCATCATACAATGACCCATCCAAACTAGCTGTGGCGTATATACTTTATTGTCTTTACTTCCTGAACCAGAATTTAATGGATAGACATAGGGCAGCAGTCACACTCACATACGTATTATCATCTTTTGTGCGCTGTGCGCATATATATATATATATATATATATATATATATATATATATATATATATATATATATATATATATATATATATATATATATATATATATATATATATATATATACATATATATATATATATAGCAAAAACTTCAATCGGTATGACCTGTCATTATAGAAAGGTATAACCAAAAGATAAACAGCACACGTGGTAAAACCAATACGTTATTGCATACAGAGAAAAGAAAATGCTTCATAAAAGAGCAAATAAACTGCGACGCCAGAACATTTTTGAAAAATTTGGTCAAAACTGGGCAATTTTTAATAGTCAGGGTGTGTGAGGCACAAGCTATATAAAAATGTGAGGAAGAATATATATACAAGTAACAAAAATGCTCCGCACAAAAGAGGATATATGTGTGTGTTTGCTGTGTCTAAATAAAAATACGTACATATTCCTTTAAATTCCGGTTGAAGAAGTAAAGATAAAAGTTTCATTGGCACGTGGCGTTAGTTGGCACAGCAACTAGTGGTGGATGGTTCCATGTCAAAAGTTGCTCAATTCTCTCACTAAGGGCTTTCATTTGATACCAAATTTGACCACTTTTGAAAAATTTTATTTTTGACCCAAAATCGCCCAAGTCCTCCACCACCCTACCCCACCACAGCACAATACAACCACTTTGGGTACGCAGTTCTATGACAAAAGTTGTCCAGCTCACTTAGTGCTTTCATTTGAAACCAAATTTGACCACTTTTGAAAAAGTTTATTTTTGACCTAAAATCGCTGAAGTCCCCACCCCACCCCACCACAGCACAATACAGCCACTTTGGGTACGCAGTTCTATGACAAAAGTTGTTCAGTTCACTGAGGGCTTTCATTTGATACCAAATTTAACTACTTCTGAAAAACTTTATTTTAGACCACTTGACCCCCCCGCCCGACTGACCCTTCAAAACGGCAAACTGGAACCAGCCCAGCAAGATGGGTACGGCAAAACGAATACCGGGAACGTGCTGGACGCACCAGAAAACCCACATAGACAAAGTTTTGAGAGGCCAGGTAGAGCCAACTATGGACCTCCAGGAAGCGGTTCACGACTTGACCCTCCCGACGGCTAAGTAGAACCAGCCCAGCGTCGGACGGCAAAACGGATACCGGGAATGAGCTGGGCACACTAGAAGACCCCTATAGACAAGGTTTTGAGAGGCCAGGTAAAGCCTACTGTGGACCTCCAGGAAGCGGTTTCCGACTTGACCCTGCCGACGGCAAAGTGGAGCCATCCCAGCGAGATGGGTGGGTCTGACGGTAACAGGGTATTTTTTAGGGATTTTTTTCCGGGGGGGGGCTTCCCGGGCCCCCCCCGGGCCCGGGGGGGGAAGAAATTTTCGGGGGGGGGAAGATTTTTTTGCAAAAATGAGCCAAAAAATGGTATTTTTTGGCGTATTTTGCATGGTGAAACTCAAAAAGTGCTCAAAAATGCCAGGATTTAAGCTAAAAATAGCTATTTTTACGAAAAATTTTTGAAAATTGGCCTATTTTTGGCAAAAATTTGGGCCTCCAAAAAATCCCGGGGGGCCGCACCACAGGAGAACGACCCCACCCAACAGCCTGTGGTTCCTGCAACCGCATCACAGGAGGGCGAATTCACCCAACGGTCTGTGTCTATCGCAGCCGCACCACAGGAGAGCGACCCCACTCAACAGCCTGTGGTTCCTGCAACCGCGTCACAGGAGGGCGAATCCACACAACGGTCTGTGGTTCCTGCAACCGCATCACAGGAGGGCGAATTCACCCAACGGTCTGTGTCTACCGCAGCCGCACCGCAGGAGGGCGAATCCACCCAACGGCCTGTGGTTCCTGCAACCGCATCACAGGAGGGCGAATCCACCCAACGGTCTGTGTCTACCGCAGCCGCACCACAGGAGGGCGAATTCACCCAACGGTCTGTGTCTACCGCAGCCGCACCACAGGAGAGCGACCCCACCCAACAGCCTGTGGTTCCTGCAACCGCATCACAGGAGGGCGAATCCACCCAACGGTCTGTGTCTACCGCAGCCGCACCACAGGAGGGCGAATTCCCCCAACGGTCTGTAGTTCCTGCAACCGCATCACAGGAGGGCGAATCCACCCAACGGTCTGTGTCTACCGCAGCCGCACCACAGGAGGGCGAATTCCCCCAACGGCCTGTTGCTGCGGCTGCAACACAGGAAGGCGAGACCACCCAGCGACATGTGGTTACTACAGACTCATCGCAGGAAAGTGGATCTGTTCATCAAGTTGCTGGTTCTGCTGCGGACCAAGTGGACACTATTTTTTCTGCGGATGGTAGTTCAGTTCCAGGGATGGGCTCCTGCACAACTACGACGGCCGCCATTGACAGCTCACCTCTAGAGTTCAAGCTGCCCACTGCGCCTACACGGATGGAAGATGTTACGCAAGATGAGGTAAGTGCTATGCATAATCACATTCTTCATTCAAAGAAAAAGTATCTACTAGCTATTTCTCTCAAGAGTTCACAATGACTGAAAACTCAGGCACAAACTTCAAGCAGAATCCTAAAAATCGACGAGCTTTTTTGTCTTGGGATAGGCGCATTATTTTTCTTGTCGATGTTGATGCCATTCTTTCAAAGACTGTGACAAGAATTCAATCCTATCTTTTTCGAGTTGACACTTCTCGTATTGTCCACGGGCATTGACATCATCGAGTCGTTTGAAAACCTTCAGTAACCGCTGATCATGTTGATCTCCTGTTTTCCCAATCTCTGGTAAAGGATAATTCCTGGAATTGTGGGATTACTTCCACCACGGGTCGCTGGAATGCACTAGCGTCTAATTCCATGTGCAGCCAACCTTCGCGGGTCAACCCAGTGTTTTTTGTTCAAAAAAGTGCGCAATGACACACTTTTTTTCTGAAATGAGCAAAAGATTTTGGGCTTGTGCGCACGCGTGCTCACCACGGTGAGAAAATTACTAAACGTTGGTTGCTCAAAGTGCTCTGAAAAGTTGCTCCTGGCTCTCAATTTCACAAAAAATCTCCAAATTTTCCTGGGGCCCCTCGACCCCCGTCCTACTTGCCCGCTACTGGTTTAGCACTAACTTGCGACCTAACTTTCAGTAAACAAGCTAGCATTAATATACAAGCACCCATGGCCTAACGTACGTGTGACTTTCTAACTTGTATATGCAACTCGCTTTGCATATTCAAGTTATGAAATAACTGATTACTAAATTTTAATTTTAGTTTGGCAGTTTTTGGAGAAATTTACAAAACTTTAACAGGACGTTCCGTTCAGCTAGGTTTACGTATGTTATTGTCACCGGACGACTGCTATAATGTATACTTTTCCTGTTGTGTACCCTTTGTTACGTAGGTGGTCAGTGCCACTAGGGTATGGTCGGCTTTATACGTACGTGCGTACAGTAGTAGATGTCTGCTTCGAATCTGTAAATTCGAGCCTGTCCTCACAGTTTGTGAGTATGTTGAGAGACTGTAAGTCCTTACGTCCACTGTATATAAGTGGGAATCCTCGTCTAGTATAGACGGTATAGAGCCTAACAAGACTGGGCTTAACAACACAACTTTATTCAACGACGGACAACACAGACTGACTAAGATAGGAATAACAGCAGTATTTATACTGAGTTGCTAGCAATTAATTACAGAGATAACGGCAAGTTATGGGTACAGATAAATAACTACAGATAAGATAAAGTACTAGGAATAGCATATATACACAAACAAGTTAGTGACGGTTCATTGCATTGTATAAATAAACATGATATTACGGACAGTAGATAGGAAACAAATTACTTACGTACTGATAGCAGAAACAGACTGACACATCACTGAAGCTTACATTGTAAACAAAACAATTAATCAGGCCATCAGGATATATAATTACGTACACTTTATTATAGGGTTAACATAGCCTAGGGTAAACAAGTATTTGCGTATATATATTATTATTAACGTATTTACACTAAAATAAAATAAACTATATACATCCAGTTATGACATTTCTCTCCCGTAGGGCGAGAAAAAGTCCCCTTTTTCAGCTGCAGCGGCTCCGAGAACCGTGGTGAAATAGTTAGCGGCGGTAGGGGCACGACGGCCGCGGACGGCGACGGAATAGCGGCCGAGGCCCACGATGCGGGAAAGGCGGTGGAGGGGGATCAGAGGAGCGGCGCGGGGTCTGATCGCGGCGGGTATCATGAACTAGAGATCCCAAAAGTTTCACTCTGGAAAGAATTTTCGGTTTACCGCCGCTGGGATGGTCTAACCCAAACAATATTAATTTCGCCGCTTGGTGGATCATGTGTTCGTAGCGGCGGGCCTTTCGGCGTTGTGGATTTGGGACTTCGGCCGGGGAAGTGGTTGGGATAGGAGCAGGCTGGAAAAAGACGTCCTGTTCAGGGGGGAGGACAATTTGGTGTGGGACATCGGAGAGTTCAGTGTAGCCGTGGCAAGCTGCTTGCCAGTACATGACAGTGGTTGCCCCAAGTTGGCCATGAATTGGTTGGCCATGATTTGGTGGGACTGGAGCCTGTGGTTGGACTTGATGAGGTTGAATGAGTGGCTGTGGGTGTGGGTGGCCTAGGTGAGGTTGGACTGGAGGTTGTTGATTGCCTGGCAGAGCAGGCACCATCCGTTTGGGGTGCTGCGGAGGTGGGGAACGCGGGACGTCCGGAGAGGGGGCAGCGAGACCCGACGGTGGGGCCGGTGCAGCTTTTTCCGGCCGACGTTTGTGGCGACGTTTGGCCGGTTGGGACGGACCGGGAGGGCCCGAGGCCCAGGAGGCATGGTAGCCTTCTGCGATTGATGGCTGTTTGGTACGGTGGCCAGCTGAGGTGGAAGGCTGGGGACTAGGAACGATGTTAGGGAAGTTGGACGGGGCAAGTGATGGCGGCGGTGCCGCATTGTCTGGGTCGACAGGTTCATTAGCCGGTTCGGGCGAGATGGGCGCGTTTGATTCGTGGTCGCTGCCGAAAAGCTGTTCCATTAGTTGATTGTCCATGTCGATAACCTCATCGTCTGAGGAACTGGAACCGGATGAACTCTGTAATAAAAAAACGGTTAGCAGTTAACTGTTGTAAACATTCAATTCGCAGTGGAACATATATGCAGATATATTATGGAGGTTGTTTTTTACAGTAGTTCAGTCCATACATATGTGTACGAGTGTACGAGATAGACACGTAGATATGTACGTATGTATATATTTAGATAGATATATGTATATACACATTCTAGATGATGTATATATGCAGTAGTGTGTGCAACTGTACAGGCATATGTAAGAAGGATATATATATGCATAGGTAGAATATATTAAGATTACGCAGTTCGCTGTTGGCGTATATACGAAAGGATTGTGTGAGATATGACCCAGGACGTATATATTAGTTGAAAGTGTGCCGAAAGGCAGAAATAGACTGTACATATTTATAGCGGAGGTTAGACGTGTTCAATGTTTGTCAGGCGAGTGGTACGTGTATTATAGCAATGTTAACGCGGTTGAGATTTGTGCGCACAGGGAACAAGGGGCGCTATGATTTGTTGGTGTACAGTTTTGTTAGAAATTAATGTTGGATTGGTTGGCTGTTGAGATTGCATCCAGTAATGCCGCTGTGAGTTTATTTATGGGATTATTGTCTGCGCCTGCTATTCTACTAATACTATGGAAGTAAAATGTATGTTATAAAATAGTGGGATTAGTTAGTATATAATTAGTATATACATAAAATACTGGGTGCTGTTTCGTACTACACTGGGGGACGTGGCTCATCAACGTAGCAGGGCGTAAGGCGGATGAAGCTGTGGTCGGAGATAGATTCGTTAAAAAGGGACTCCAAGTTTTGGGATGTTTTGTTCGTAAAATGGGGAATATTGCCATTTTTCATGGCTTTGAGTACAGTAATTAACTGTAGGGAAAGTGGAGTCTCCGACGTTGTGGAGCTCAGAACTGTAAGGGCTGCGAGTTTAGGGTTGCGGGCGGCAACGCGCAGACGTTTCAATCCAACCACAGCTTCAGCTTCCCACAGTTCGGGTTTGGGGTGATAGGTGAAGGACCAATTACTTAAAGTAGTAAACTGTTTAACAAATTCGGCCTGGTCCTGCAGTGTAAAAAGTGGCGGCGCACTAAGATGTAGATCAGACGCTGGGGTCACCAGACGCATGTCAATAGGAAGTCCAGGGCTAGCGTAGATTAATTGAGACGGGGAAAAATAGGCAGCAAAGGTTTCTGTTAGACTTTGAAAGAAAAGGAAGTCGTAAAACATAGAGACGGTGTGGTCGCGAGCAAGCCCAAAACAAGAAAGAGGGAGGACGGGCGTCACATTTCGAGAGTTGCAGAACGCTTTAAGCCACATGTCTGGGGGATGCGAGTAGTCAACGCTCCACTGTGTCTTAAGTGTTTGGTTGTGGGCGGTTCGGAATTCTAGTGCATCAGATGACGATAACGTCTGCAGATAGTTAGAATCAAGTAACTTGTAACTTACATCGCTTGTGCTTTCACTATCAGACATGGTGGGCTAGGGAGCAGTTAACGTATGAGATAAACGTAGGGAGACCGCAACACGGATGATAGTAGAACAGCAAACTGACGAACTGGGGGAGAGTGGATATTTATAGGCAAATTCAGGGTCCTGATTTCAGTGACCAGACGGAGGTGATTAGGAGGTGGGAGTAGGGGGAGCTTAGTTAATGGGTCTACTGGTTAATGGAGTGAAAGCTAGTTCGGTGATGTATTTTGACGACAAGCTACGGATAGTTAGGGAGTATTTGGGGAAACAGATGCGATTTGAAGATACACTGTCTGGCAGTTAGCTGTCTGTTATTTTCGTTGTTTACACTGTTTTGCTGGAATAGATGCTTGCGTACGTAAAGTAGGATTATGTACAGAGTGGAAATTGATTGTTTCGGGTATAGGGCAATCGTTGGACAGCTTCAGTAAGGGATAGCTTAGTTAATGGGTCTACTGGTTAATGGAGTGAAAGCTAGTTCGGTGATGTATTTTGACGACAAGCTACGGATAGTTAGGGAGTATTTGGGGAAACAGATGCGATTTGAAGATACACTGTCTGGCAGTTAGCTGTCTGTTATTTTCGTTGTTTACACTGTTTTGCTGGAATAGATGCTTGCGTACGTAAAGTAGGATTATGTACAGAGTGGAAATTGATTGTTTCGGGTATAGGGCAATCGTTGGACAGCTTCAGTAAGGGATATGTGTTTGTTTATATACGTAAATTGAGCGGAATTAAAAGGGGATTTTCCTTTGTAGCAGATTGACACTAGTACTTAGTAAATGTTCGACAAAAGTGGTAATGTGAAGAAGATGAAATAAATTAGATGGGGCGGCAGACTATTCAAGTTAATCTGAATTGTCTTTGCTCTGAATATTTTGGAAAAAGGATTGAGTTGTGTACTTAACGTATATTTATTGAGGGCTAGAATTCACGGAAGTATAATTTCATTTGCGGGCAACGGTTATATACAGACATACGTAGTTGTCTTTTTTTGTAAGTGGTAAGAATAGGGGAAACAGTATATAAAAGTAACACACCTGGTATAGTGCAAGGTAATAGAGGGGTAGCCGTGTAGGCCTGGTAGGTAGTTGTTTTATATGCTGGGGGAATAACAGCAGGTGTTATATTCGTGTACACGTATATATATATATATATAAAAAAAGTAGTTTGTACAACCATGTAATATGGACAGTATTAAATGAATGAACGTATATGTACATATACACACCAGGAATGAAGGTTGCGTTTAAGTCTTGCGTGGCCGCAAGTTGTACTGATGTGAATGCGTACGAGGGACTACCGTATTGGTTAGCGTTGTAGTAGGGATAGTAGTGGTAGTTATAGTCGTAGTTGGATCAGACTCGATGGGAATAGGTGGGGTAGATGCACTCGTATCAGGTAATATGTTATTGTCAACGGGAACTTCGAATTGCTGAGCAGGTACCGTTATAGGCCCAGTAATTGGCTTGAGGCGATTAACGTGCACACGTTGCGGGGGCTTCCTAGGGTTTCCACTTTCCACAATAACTGCCGTAGGTGGAGTTAGCTGTACTATACGGTAGGGGCCATACCAAGGGCGATTGAGTTTAGGTGTCTTCCCTTGGCCAACGTGAGGGATATGTAGCATAACCAACTGATTTTCTATGTAATCAACATCAGTTGCTTTGCGATCATATATATCTTTCTGTCTTGCCTGGGCCCGTTCTATTTCGGCCTTTGCTGCCGACCAAGCAGTTGTTAGGTTAGTGACAAGGTCGTAACGGTAGTCCTCAATTTCGCAGTACGAGGTACTGGGCTGTTTCAAGACGGTATCAATAGGCAATCTCGGTTCGCGACCAAAATTGAGAAAGAAAGGACTGTCATTGGTTGTGGAGTGGACCGATGTTCGGTATGCAAATAAGGCAAAGTTTAGGAAGGAGGACCAGTCCTTTTGTGTATTGGATACGTACATACTAAGCATGTTCATTAAGGTGCCGTTAAAACGTTCACAGAGTCCATCAGTTTGTGGATGGTAAGAGGTTGTGTTAATTTTATGTACTCCAAGTAGTTTGCAAATGGACTTCATGAGATCACTAAGGAAGTTTGCCCCTCTGTCAGAGAGGAGTTCTTTGGGACAAGAGAAGCGGCAAACGATCTGCTCTACAAAAATTCTGGCTATAGTGTCGGAAGTGGTGTCTTGTAGGGGAAATGCTTCGACCCATTTGGTCAGGTATTCTACAAAAACAAGAATGTACCGATATCCCTCTTCAGTAGGTGGAAGAGGCCCAATGATATCGACTGCTATACGGTCCCACGGCCCTTCCACGGGTATAGGTACTAGGGGAGCTTTCACGGCTTTCGGTGGGTTCTTTTTCTGACGGCAAGCCTCACACTGACGACACCATGCTTTGACATCTTGGCGGATTGAGTCCCACCAATAGCGACTGAGGATGGTTAAGTAAGTCCTGTCAAAGCCGAGATGGGACGCCGTACAGTCTTCGTGGCAGGCTTTGAAGATGTCTTGGGTCATAGGATCGGGGATTACGACTTGTTGGTACAGTTTAACTGAGTGTGGGCCAGCCTTGACATACTCGTGATAGAGAATGCCATTGTCTATATAGTAGCGATAGCTCTTTGTACAAACCTGAATTGCCTCGACAGGATCGTTCGGTATAATACCTTGCTCGAGGTAGAGAATGATTGCCTTTAAGTTAGGCTGGTTCCGCTGCGCAGCCCGAATTGATGTCGTGTTAGTTACAGTGAGGGTTAAGACACGGTCTTCGGACAGCAGTGTGTCGATGGTATCTGTGACACCGTTAGAGTTCGGCAATCTGGATAGGGCGTCAGCATTGGTATGTTTCTTACCAGGTTTATACTGAACCTCCAGCTGGTACTCCTGTAAAGTCAGTATCCATCGCATTAAGCGACCACTAGGGCTTTTGACTGTCATGAGCCAACGGAGGGGGCTGTGATCAGTAACCACTATGACTTTTTGGCCATAAATTAGATGGCGATAGTGTTTGACTCCAAATACTATTGCTAACGTTTCCAGTTCGATGACTGGATAGTTCCTTTCCGCTTTGGTTAGCGTCCTACTAGCGTAAGCTATGGGATGTTCTTTATTATCAGCACCTTGTTGTGACAGAACGGCTCCAAGACCTTGAGTGCTAGCATCAGTCTGCAGCAGAAAGGGTTTGCTGCAATCCGGGAAGGAGAGAATTGGTGTGGTAATTAAATGTTGCTTTAGAGCTTCAAAACTTTTGGTACAGTGTGTACTCCACGTGTAGTTTGAATCCTTCTTGAGAAGGTGGTAGAGCGGGTGTGCTATTTGGGCAAAGTTTCCAATAAAACGGCGATAGTAGGATGCTAGCCCAAGGAAGCCGCGCAATTGGGTAACGTTTGTTGGTGTGGGATAGTTCTTAACTTTACTTATCTTGTCGTCCTCAGGAGATAGACCACCTTTAGAGATGGTATGACCCAGATATGATACGCTGGATCTGGCAAACTGGCATTTACTTGCTTTTAGTTTGAGTTGATGGTGACGTAGGCGTTCGAGGACTTTCGAGATATCAAGTAAATGTTGCTCGAAAGTAATAGAATAGATGATTATGTCATCTAGGTAACATAGGCAGAACTTGGTTTGTAACCCAGAGAGGACCAGGTTCATCAGACGTTGAAATGTAGCAGGCGCGTTAGTGAGGCCAAAAGGCATGACGTTATACTGAAAAAGTCCTTCCTCACAAATAAATGCCGTCTTTTCCTTATCAACCTCGCTCATTTCGACATTATAGTAGCCAGACTGTAGATCTAAGGTACTGAAAAAGGAGGCTTTCCCCAGCGAGTCTAGTAGGTCGTCTATACGGGGAAGCGGGAAAACGTCGCGTTTGGTGACCGCGTTAATCTTGCGGAAATCCACACAAATTCGGACTGTTCCGTCCTTTTTGGCGACTAGAACAATAGGGGACGCCCAGGGTGATGAACTGGGTTCTATAATACGGTGCCGAATCCAGTCTTGGATCTTTTGCCGTACTGTTGGGCGGAGTGATACTGGGGTACGATATGGTCGTTGGTAGATAGGAGGGTGGTCTCCCGTATTAATTGTATGCTTGACAGCTGTAGCGCGACCTATATCGTTGTCATCCTTTGCGAATACGTCCAGAAATTGCCGTAAAAGGCTCAGTAGTGTGTGTTTCTGGGAATGCGTGAGATCGCTTTTTTTAAGATCAATTGAATTTAGGGGACTAGGATCCACCGTTTTAGGATCTGTGATTGTCTGTAGAACCTCGGTGCGTAGGGTATGTGAGATGGTGCAAACACTTCCAATTTTAGTGTTTTTGTACAACTTTACGGGGGCGGTGCCCGTATTAATTACTCTAGTTGGTACATGGCACCCGTCTGGGACCATTGCTCGAGCAATCGACAAACCAGTAGCGTCTTCGACCCGTTTATTTGGTTCGAATAGTCCTCCTTTGGTGTTTCCTGTAGCCTGACAAGAGAAGGTCACTTGAGCTCTTGGAGGGATAATCGTATCTTCACTGATGGTAACTGCAGTCATTAATTTACATTTTTCTAAGTCAATGTTTCTCTCCTTTGTAAATGTTAATGTTTGGGAGGTTAAGTCTATTGTGATAGGTCCCAATTTACGTAATATATCGATGCCTAGGATGCATTCGTGGGGTGCGTTTGACACGATAGATGCAGAGTGGTTGATTTTCTTTGTTCCAATAGTTATAACGACATTCGCCTCTCCGACGATATCGAGGGAGTGTCCAGTCATGCTGGTTGCAGAGACTGTTGCGGGCTTTTGCTCTGATGTTGACAGTTTAAGTTCGTCATATTTGGTTTCATCTATTATGGTGATGGTAGAACCAGTGTCTACTAGGGCTTTGGTAGGTCTACCATTAACATAGACAGGGATCGTCGGAGTAAATTGGTTTGTAGTTGCTGTTATCTGAGAGACTGATTGCAATCCATCAAATACGTTTGCATCGGTTCCCGTGAACGTGTGTAAGGACGGCGTTACTTGGGTGTGCCTTTCCTCGACTAGGGAGTGTTGAGGATAAAGGTAACGTTGTCGGCTAGTACCGGCATCGCCTGTTTCATCGTCAAGTTCCGTAGAAGCAAAAGTTGGTATGTATGGCGGCTCAACTAACACAGCTTGTCTCTGTGCACGTCTCAGTGTACTTGAAAATTCCGGAGCCGTAGGCGGTGCGTTTGGTAGCGCAGAGACGGGTAACTCTCGCAATTCGCAGTCCTCATTAGAACTGCCGTTAGGACTTCGGCGCTGCTGCCTTTTTCGCAGTCGTAGAACGATTGCTCGAGTTGTTAGTTTTCGTTTTTTTCTTGCCCAACCGCGGAAAAGAGGCCAGTATTGCGGCACATTCACCAGAAAGTTGCTGCGAATAGCGTTTGGACAGCAGTGTAGTATAACTATACTGAATGTAACGTATGTGCAAACTAGGAAGACCCATAGTTGCCATGGGCTAATGGCGAATCCGTTCAGGAAGCCAAAGAATCCTTTCTGCATTATTCCGTTAACTACGTTGTGTGCAGCTTGCTCTGGAGTGCGGCTGTTTGTTCGATCGCTTAGTTCTGTTAGAATCCGTTGTTGACGTTGTAACCCGCCTATTATGTCGTTAAGGCTAATTTCCGAGGTGATTTCGGAAAAGTTGTACATGACGATTTGACTGAAAATAGTAGGTTGAAAGCTCCACGGCTCACTGGAATTCCAGGAAAAGGCTCGGATTTCTGGGATATGAGTGAGTTCACTTAAGTCTCCAGTTTCGCTTTGGTACATGTACATTTTACCGTGAAGCTGTACAGGCGTTTCTCTGTTTAACCGGCAATCGATAGGATACGGATTTTTGTGTACAATGTTCGTAATTGGATCCATGTAGGCGGTGTATTCTTGTGCGTTAAGCAAGAACTTAATAGGGATTTCCATACTACAGGTTTGATTCATTGGGTCGAAATGGTAAAGACCATCCTCTAGCTCCTGGCATGGCCATGTAGATATGACATGGCCACCAGCGCGTGCCACTATGTCATTTCGCCCAAGGATTGCTCTCATGGCCAGTGTCGGATTGGCAAGCATGTCTGCTTTGAGAACTTCCATTATTGTGGCCATTGAGCGGCAGGCTGCGTTCATTGCCTGTTTAAATGCAAAATTAAGGTTTTTGTGGTTCTTAAATTCTTGTGACTGTAACGAGGCTGCCAGTATGTCAGTTGTCACAAGTCCACTCTGTGCTGCCCAAAGTTTAAATTCAGATCCCGTGACAGACTGAGTATTTTGTAGGTAATTTTGGAAGCCTGTTTGGTTGTCAGCATACGTGTTATTTGTAGGAACGTCCCGCCGTTCTCGAGTCTGTGGTTTGATTATGCGTGCGGGTATCCCTTGGTCGGTGAGATGAATAGTGTTGCCGTCGCAGTCGAGGCCATGTTTGCCCGTTGTAAAAGTGAGTGCTAATAAATCTGTATCGGCAAGCCAATTAGTATCCCACATTTCACCGTCGAGTGTTTGCCACTCTAGGAATTCACATTTTTCGTTGCTGTCTGGTTGCCATAGTAGGTAACTTCCGTCACGGAGTTGACATCCGCCGGTGCGGTAGTCGCAGTGCTCGACCCAGCCCGCAGTTGATTCCATAGTGTCACTGCTGTGCCTCTTGTAAACGTTTGCTTCATACATAAAACAGTTGGTGGCAGTATACGTATGCCATGTACAGCAATGCATCCCACCGGCTGAATATTTGTAATCCACTTTGTTGTCAGTTTGCCACAAACCACCCTTTTGAATGAGAGGGCCAGCGTCACATTGGTGGAATCGGCGCATCGCTTCGCATTCCGCACCTGTTACGCGCAAATCGTGTTTCTCCTCTTCCTTCAAATGATAGGTCTCAAAGAAGTAGGTGAAAGTTTTTACGGTTTGTTTAACGATTGCGCATTTCCAAGCTTTCGACTTATATTTAACGTAGTTCCGCTTGTAAAGAGCAAGTTTAACCTTATGAATGGTTGTAGAGTCTGATGGGACGCGTGGATTACAGTACAGGCGTCCAGGTAGCTTCCACAGCGCCCGACCTTGTTCTGTTTGACATATCATCGGGCCGCTGGACAGTTCGGCAACACTTTTGACTGAAGCAGCTGGCACTGAGATGCAACATAGAACAAGGGCAAGTAGCCATATTCGTAAGTCTGACAGCATTCGTAGCAAAATGTTAGACGGTTGGCTGTCTTCGCTTCGATGACAGCTAACCTTAGTCACTTTGTTGGCGGTAGGTCTCTGATTAGGACCCTTGCGTGGTGGAAGCGTTTTGGCGGTGTTTGCCGATACGCTACCGACGAAATTTGGATATTGTTGCTGTGCCAGTTGTTGATTTTGATCCGTGATCATTCTGATAGTTTCTCGTAGTTCTTCTAGCCCTGTTGATGAGTCAGGTATATCTGGCTCACTCACTGTATTATCTGAGCTACCCAATACAGCATAGGTAGCATTTGGGCGGGCCACTACATTGTTGCCGCGGCTGTTCCGATTCTGTGCTGTCGGCGTGGTAGGTTGCTGCTGGTTTCGTGACGAGTTCTGGCCACGCCATGAATTTCTGTTGTAGGAGCCTCTGGCGTCGGTTTGGTCCCGACGGCGCTTCCTACATTGAGCAATGAAGTGCCCAGGGCGTTTGCAGTAATTGCAGACAGTGCCGGCGTTAGTTGCCCAGGGTCGTTCCGGTGGACGCTGATTATTTCTGCCAGTTGGCAGTGAGGGGCGGTTAGCTGAACCGTGAGCTAGTGCTCCCTGTAAGTATCCATTCTGTCTTTGTTGGTCTAGGGAAAATTGTTGGAACTGTTCTTGTAATGCTTTCAGGGATTTCTTTAGTTCCGTTAGTTCTGTATCGGAGCTGGTGTACAGGGTTTGGGCTTTAGTCGCGGTCGCAGGAGTACCTGCAGGTCCCAGCCCTGCCGTAAGATACTCTCCAGCCTCTATCAGTTTGGCATACTTTAGGGCTTCTTCGAAGTTCGATGGTTCTTTTGACATCACAAGTCTACCATAGTGAGGTAGCAACCCTGAGATGAAGAATTCCATCATCAATTTGTCTTGATGGCTATGATCAAAATTGGGGTAGCCACCTTTCACAAGCTTTTTGATGCTAGCTGCAAAATCAGCTACTCGCTCTTGAAGCTGTTGGGTGCGTTTATGTAGTTGGGCACTTCGGAATCTGGCCATTTCTGCCGGTTCGAGTGACTCTTTTAATGTCTTTATGAGTTGACTGAAGTTGGACTTAGTAGTCGCATCCATGGCTGCATATATATCCCTGGCTTGGTCTTGTAGGCAGACCGGGAGCATGCGAGCCTTTTCGTCTGGTGTCCAGCCGTTGGCTGCACTGATAATTTCGAAGGAATCTATAAAATCCTTCCAGCTTTCTTGTGCCTGTCCGGAGTATCTCAGTCCTAATAGGCTGGTGACGCCGTGCATTCCTTGCACAGCCTGCTTCAAATGTGCAGGTAAACTCTGGAGGGCGGACTGTAGGCCAGATAGGTCAGGTAAGGCCATCGTCGGATCGAAATTTGTGTGTTTCGGATATAGGTTATCTATAAGATCCGCAGTACTGTCAACGTCCGCTTGAGAGAATCCAGAAAAGTCTAAGCTGTCAGAGTCAGTGGGTTCCGTTTTGACTAGTATATGGACTCGTTTTGTCCACTCGTCTTGTCTCTCCTTTGCTTCGTCGATCCAGCGCTGAGCAGTTTCAGAAATGTCCTTACAAGCCTGTAAAGCTTGTAGGCTTCGCTCGGTGGCGGTATCACAAGAGTCTGTTTGCGTAGATCGAGCTTCTTTGCTTCCGCAACCTTTAGAGGATACGGTAAGACCAGAGGTTTCCGTTTTAGGGGTTTTACCTAACTTTTCAGACACTCGCTCGGATCCAACAGCTTGTGTCGTACTTCCGTCAGAACCTCTGCCCTGTTCTCCCGAGTCCACTGTTCAAGGTCGGGTACAAGTTTTGGTCTATCTCGGTGGAACCTCCAAAAATGTCACCGGACGACTGCTATAATGTATACTTTTCCTGTTGTGTACCCTTTGTTACGTAGGTGGTCAGTGCCACTAGGGTATTGACAGCTTTATACGTACGTACGTACTGTAGTATCTTCTTCGAATCTGTAAATTCGAGCTTGTCTTCACAGTATGTGAGTATGCTGAGGGACTGTAAGTCCTTACGTCCACTGTATATAAGTGGGAATCCTCGTCTAGTATAGACGGTAGATAGCCTAATAAGACTGGACTTAACAACACAACTTTATTCAACGACGGACAACACAGACTACTCAAGATAGGAATAACAGCAGTATTTATACTGAGTTGCTAGCAATTAATTACAGAGATAACGGCAAATTATGGATACAGATAAATAACTACAGATAAGATAAAGTACTAGGAATAACATATATATATACAAACAAGTTAGTGACGGTTCATTGCATTGTGTAAATAAACATGATATTACTGACAGTAGATAGGAAACAAATTACTTACGTACTGATAGCAGAAACAGACTGACACATCACTGAAGCTTACATTGTAAACAAGACAATTAATCAGACCATCAGGATATAAAATTACGTACACTTTATACATAGGGTTAACATAGCATAGGGTTAACAAGTATTTGCATATATATTATTACGTATTAACTTATTTACAATAAAATAAAATAAACTATATACATCCAGTTATGACACTAAAAACTTTATCCTTCTAGCACTTTTGGGTTCTTAGAGATACCCCTATCCAGAGGGGGCGAAAACAAAAGGCCCCTCCACACACACCCCGTAGGAAAAAGCCAGCAGAGTTCCCATAAAGCCATTAGTGCTTAACTTGCCCTCCTGTTGCATGACCTTACAAGTTACCGTAAGATTGGAATTGGAAACCCTACTGCCAGGAGTTGTTTGACGAAATCACCCGAACGACCGATCAAGGCTGGTAGACTATGTTTCTGAGAACCACACTTTCATATAATTTTATGCTTGTCGCGCTTGTCCTTTTCCATTGAAGTAAATTTTCTTTCTTTCTTTCTTTCTTTATTTTCTTTGGTATTTGTGCATCATTGTATCCCCTGTGGATCCATGGACTAGCGTTCCTTTGGCCTCTCAAAATAGCATTAATGCAAGTTGGCAAGAAAGGTCTTTACTATAAGAAGCTTACAGATGTTAAGAAATACTCCAATACAGCTCTTATGATCCATAAAGAGGAGGACAGAAGAGTCATGGCTGCATACGAAAGCCACACTTCGATAAGGCCTGATATCATCCTATGAAACTCTTCTCTATTCCTACAATAATCACCAGCAAATCATTAAATTTAGTTACGAGAAATAGATCTAAAATACGTAGTCCAGCTGCTTGAATCATTTAAGAGTACATAACGTCATTTGCAACGCCATCCAACAAGACTTTTTACCTGAGCTAAAGTAAAATTATTCCACAACTGGCAGAAATTTAGCTTAGATAAGGGATAGCTCAACAATAAGGGGTAAACACCGGCTCTAACAGATAAAATTCAGCTTAGCTTAATCAAAATCAAAATTGTTAAGCGAAATTCAACATAGATGAAATTGATTAGTTGGCGGTACTTTACAGTATGTATATAAGAAAATTTAAAAATTAAGAAAAGCATATGAGTTACAATTTCTGTAATTATCGCAGCCAAATTTTTCATAGTAGACTGGTTTCTTCATTCACAATAAAGAAAAAGAAGGGGGTATCTGTAACTAAGTTTTAAGAATACGGCCCCCGAGCTCAAGTTCAGGACTAGTTTTATCAAGAGTACATAATTACATAGTGTGGCAGCTGGCAGGCTGTCTGTTATCACCTCAAGGTACATGCTCTGCACGCTAATGGCTGACCACCCCCACAAACGTGTACCTAGTGACTCCTTCCCACAAATGTGTACCCAGTTCACGTTTCTGTACGCTCACTCGCCGTATACGTGTGAAAGCTACAAAGCACAACGTCTGCGTGCGTCCAATTTGTGTCTGCTTCGAGCTTTAGAAAGCAAAGATAGCGTGCTAATTTCTTTGAAGTGAGCATACACGTTTGGGGGGGTCAGCCTTTAGCGAACATAGCATGTACCTAGAGCTGATAACAGACAGCTTGCCTGCTGTCACACTCTTATTTGTACTCTTGGTTATATGGAGTATTGTAAGAACGAATAAATTTTATGTCGAGCTTGAGCTGCACGATAGCAAGAATACATAATACGTAGATAAGAGTATGACAAGAATCATACGCTATGTATTATCAGCTCGCTACATCCGATGCGTGCTATCGGCTGACCCCCCCCATAAATTGTCAAAAAAATTCGCCCGCTATGTTTACACGCAACAGACACACTTTGAACCAACTGACTAGTTGAGTTTTCGAGCTTTAGCGTGCAAACATAGCGTTCGAATTTGCTTTGATAAGGGGGGCCTGATTTATGGGGGGGGGCAAGCCGATAGCGTGCAGAGGATGTAGCGAGCAGATAATACATAAGAGTATGACGCTTGTCAAACTCTTATATATATATATATATTATGTACTCTTGATGATAGCTATGTAGCTCCGAGTTAACTCAGGAATAGCTTTCCATAAACGATTGTTCAAAACATTTATGTGAGTGACGTGCGGAGAGTGGGTCAAACAGAAAATGGGAGTCAAAAACAAAGCAGCCAAATGCTTACCACAAAAGTAACCTAAGCTAGCAAGCTGTGTTTTTGTTTGCGAAAAAACCGCGAAATTCCGCAACTTTTTTCGGAGCTCTGCGTAAAGTTCCGCAAAAATTTTTGGCCATGAGTAGAAATTTTTAGTTGTCTCAGATGAAAATTGAACGTGTTTCAGATACCTTTTGAAGCAAATTTTAAAAAATTTTCGCGCCTTCGGCGCGTATATATATTTCTATATACGTAGGCACCTTTCAATCTTAGCCCAGTTGGAATGTCTAGTGACAGCTATAGAGTGAAATTCTTTTAATGGAGAAAAATTTGCCAATCCATAATTTTCAACGGTTTTAACCGTTTAGCAGTTTGTTTAGATTTTAGGATTATATATACTGATTGCCGAAACTAAACTTTTGACAATTTCCACTAAGGATTTTCCTCAGTTATACATAATTTTCTCAGTTTCTCTCAGTTTCTCAGTCTCCGCCCCAGACCCCTGTGATGGAACCGGGTCACTTAGGCTTGACCCGGTTGAGCCCTGACCCGGTGACCCGGTTTTCCAGAAAATTCAAAAAAACTGCCAAAAAATTTGATTTTGCCCCCAAAACACTAAATTTTTTACTTCTACATAACGTTCCATGACCACCCGAAAGCAGGGTTTTTTGGTCGCCGAACTTTAGGCCAAATGGCCTCAACGACTCAAATTTTTTAGGCCATCAGCCAAAAAATTTAGGCCATCCAAATTTTGTTAATTTTTAGGTTGTGCGTTATTGTACGCATTGTTAAAATTACAGTTATCATGTATTCACGCGTTATATATTCAAAAATCGCTGTTTAACAAAAAAATCGCCTTCGTCACTGTATAGTGTATACGTATATAATACACTAGAAAAACTACGTTTTTACCTTAAAATGGCAAAAACAGAACCTTGTTAGCATAGAAATAATAGTGCACGACAGTATTAATGAATTAATGTATTTTTAATGAAAATTAAAACAGGTAGGAGAGGAGCATACGAGTATGAACCAAAGAAAGAAAAAATTAAACTTATGTAATAGAAATAAAGTTAAACATCATACTAAAATAGCATTTCCTCGATGAAATCCTTATAATAGCAAATGAAATTATAACTTGAAAGTGTATTTATAAGTGCAAAAAGACAATGTAAATAGCTGGCGGCTGGCGTAGCCCAGAAATACAAGGGAAAATGTATAAATTCGCGCCGAAGGCGCGAAACATTTTTTAGAAAATTGTTGTTTTTACTTAAAGAACAATAAAATTAAACTGGGTTTTCGTCGAAAAATTTAGGCCAAATGGCCTCAACGGCCAAAATTCTTTAGGCCATTGACTCATAAATTTAGGCCATGGCCTAGGCTATGGCCTAAAAAAAACCTTGCCCGAAAGAATAACTATGACACCATGTTTTAGGTTTTAAAAAAGTATTTAATAGTAGCTGTAGCACTTTCTAAACTTATGCAGAAGTGACTTGACAAAACCAATAATTTATCCGTAAGCTAAGTTTTGCAGTCTAAAATATGAGTATTTGCTCAAAAATGCGGAGGAGTCCTTTAAAATTTTGGTTTTATTAACTATTGCGTTAAATTATATTAAATGATTCACTTATCTTCAACATTTACCTTGGTTGCAAAAACAGTCTGAAAACCATATTATACAAGTAATAAAAATGCTCCTCCGGAGCATGAAAAAGTAATATGGGTAGTGGTGAGGTTGTAAAATCAAGAGAGGACTAGCCTTAAAAATGCTTAATATGGGGCTATGTTCAAAAAAAGAAGAGGACTAGGTTGTGGGCGAATTAATATGGGCACAGCTTCGCCGAGCAACCCATATTCGCGGACTGAAAAAGTTATATATTTTTATACGTACCAGTGTTCTGATTTAGTTACGGTACACAAATAATATACGACTGTGATAAACGAGTTTTAGTGGAAGCAAACGTTTCTTTCGATAAACTCTTAATATTTATCTACTGAGCGTTTTAACCACTTATAAGAAAAGCATATATTTCAACAATAACTTCAGGATCAGGACACTCTCCGACGATCTTCTATTTCTTTTCAACCGTTAGCGTTACAATCATAGCCTTGGTTTTTTCTCGTTGCTTGTCGTAGTCCAGCACAACCAAATTATATATTACGTATATATAACTGCTGGAATTGTAATTATTGACTGACATTAATTGCTTTGTATATAGCAATCGCCATGGCGAAGCGTGAAAGCCCGCGAATATGGGTTGCTCGGCGAAGCTGTGCCCATATTAATTCGCCCACAACCTAGTCCTCTTCTTTTTTTGAACATAGCCCCATATTAAGCATTTTTAAGACTAGTCCTCTCTTGATTTTACAACCTCACCACTACCCATATTACTTTTTCATGCTCCGGAGGAGCATTTTTATTACTTGTCCTTCTGTCATTTTAAAGGTTCCCTTTCCAGCAGTGAGCTAACGCAGATAAGGAGCTTGAACAATGCAATAGGCAGGTCAAATGTGAGCAAATGTGCTTTCATGATACCAAACATGACCACATTTGAAGACTTTAATTTTGACCCACACCGGACCCACGTGGGTGGGGCACCCACCCACAGGTCGGTGGGGTCACTTTTTGTGGGTGGCATAATGACAAAAGTTGATCGCCTCGCCAAGGGCTTTCATTTGACACCAAACTTGACCACTTTTGAAGACTTTCATTTTTGACCCACACCGGACCCACTGTGGGTGAGGCCACTGAGGGTGAGGCACCCACCCACAGGTCGGTGGGGCCAATTTTTGTGGGTGGCATAATGACAAAAGTTGATCGCCTCGCCAAGGGCTTTCATTTGATACCAAACTTGACCACTTTTGAAGACTTTCATTTTTGACCCACACCGGACCCACAGTGGGTGGGGCACCCACCCACAGGTCGGTGGGGCCACTTTTTGTGGGTGGCATAATGACAAAATTAAAAAATAAGAGCGAAATTAAAAAATCCCCCTCGTTACATTCCGCGCATAGTCCGAAATATTCAAATAAAACAAACCAAACCGATCTAGCGGCTAACCTGTGAAAAAAAGTCGATCACAACCGAAGTGCCAAAATAGCGAAAGTCCGACTTTGGGGCCTTGGCACAGAGCCAAAATTGGCAATGTGCCAAAATGACCAAAAAAAGGTTGCACGGGAGGACCCTGCCTACCAACATATAACAGTAGTATTGGGCCAAAATGCCCACGTCGTTCCAACACTTCGCCGTAAAATGCATTTCCAATAAGCGTTATTTACTCAGGAAAAAAACAAACGCACGGTAACTATCGCCTAGTGCAAAATTTCGAAGTCCGGAATTTTAACCAAAAGTATGGTGATACTTGTAGTACTGCTCGAGTACTTTACGATGGTAACCTTTTTACCCCTCCCAGACCTCTAATTAGCTGGCACCAGGTCAACACTGTCTCCAGGGGGCCGCGCAGACGCCTTTATACCCATATTATGTTAAATTTATGATTTATGCAATAATCATGAACCAATAAAGCTAAACAATCTGCCAGATACAGACAGCTGAAAATAACCTCAAGCTGAGAAAATGCTCAAGACTGAAATATAAGAAATAAGCAAATTAATATTGCACAGCTAATAACATTTTAACCTGAAATTTCAGCTTGGTAAGCCAAACATTTGTAAAATTTGAGGTAAATTCAGGAAACCGGGTTAAGACCGGGTCGAAGCTCCTGACCCGGTCCAAAAGGTGACCCGAACTGATCCGGTGACCCGGTCCAAAAAGTGACCCGAACTGATCCGGTGACCCGGTCCAAAAAGTGACCCGAACTGATCCGGTGACCCGGTCCAAAAAGCGACCCGAACTGACCCGGTGACCCGGTCCAATAAGTGACCCGAACTGATCCGGTGACCCGGTCCAAAAAGTGACCCGAACTGATCCCGTGACCCGGTTCCATCTCTGCCCTGCGTCTCTCTTCACTATTAAGTTTATATACTTCTAAAAACAGACTTACACATGCTTCAACTTTCCAAAAAAAAGATATAGCTTGGCTAATACTACGAGTTAAATTTTAAAAATGTGTTTAAATACACCCACATTACTGAACTTCATTAGTTATCTTTAAAAAAACTAAAAAGATATGAATTTCGCAATTTTTTGCGAAATTCCGCAAAAAGTTTTGGAGGACTGCGTAAAAGTTCGCAAAAAGTTTCGACGAAAAAAGACACAGTTAGCAAGACAATAAAAACCGTCAATAAACTACCTGTATATTGTTAACTTACCGGAATATCTGCACAGTACCGAATATACAAACTAAAACAAAAAACTGGATCTGACATTTTATTTCGAGCACAAACTGGGCTTATTTAGAAAATTTTCCTTTAATAGTGTACTCTAGAAAAATAGTGCTAGTGTATATCATATTTCAGCAAAAGCTTGGCCCGCAAATTGTGCTCATGGACTGTAGAGGCCCGAAAGCTCTCAAGAAAACCCCTACAAAGAGCCCGGTAACTATTCATATAAATATTATAACGGGTTCCGAAAGATTACGCCACCGCAGTTTATGTGCGTCCTATGTATGCCAAGTATATACTTCGCTCAAAGTATAGAAATTATTGATATGGATTCACATTTAAATATATATATACGTACTCACCCAGAAAAACATAAATGCCCGTATATAGTGCTAGCAAGACAGCCCTTGGAACCGCCGAAATTCGTAGTTGTTGGTAACATAATTTAGCAATTGAATAGAGAAGAGCTCTCCAGAAATAATATTGACGAATTAAATAACTGGCATCCTTATCTCCAAGAGCGGAGTGCTGCTTGACCTCAAGCTGAAATGAATATGAAACAAATACCAACAGTCATAAAGAAATGAAAAACGCCTGCCTGCACTCTGCAGTCACTAAGACCGAAGCCTTAGTCCGAACAGGAGAGCGCCAATGGGCGCTGTGAGCGCTCTTACCCAGAGAGAACAGTCTCTGGAGCTCCTTGTCATTGTTTATTGTCACATACAGTTACTGCATACTATATCATACATATATACAGGGCTGCCGCGCGACCTTTCTCAGAAAAAAGGAAATAAAAAAGGAATTTTGCAACGGAAAAAAAGGAAAAAAAGGAATTTGTCCGACAAAAAATAGGAAATAAAAGTTAACTAATTAATTCGTTTTTAAGAGTTTTAATCAACCTTAAGGGTCTTAGCTTCATTTTACGTAGCGCGCCGATTGAACTACGGTGTAAAAGTATATATGAATAGTTGATGCGAAATAGATACGCAGGGGGTCTTGGGGGCGCAGCCCCCCAGAAGTTGAAGAAAATTTTAGATTTTGGATTAAATTTGCACTTAAAACTTTGAATTCTTTGCCTGGAGCAATTTAATAGTAAAGTTAATTGTTGGTTAGACAAACAGAGCTTACAAATAGAGTCCTTGAACAGATAAGATTTTAGTTTACTATGTCAAATCAAAATAGAAACAAAGACAACGCATGTATTATATACGTATATTTATACGTGTGCTTAGAAGCAACTGCAGATGGAAGGATCAATGTAGAAGAGAAGACATAAGTGGGGGTCTGGGGGCGGAGCCCCCCAGAAGAAACCAGAGCCCAAACTACGTTGAATTGTTTCAAGAAATTAATTCAGAGCACTCTTGGAATTCTTGCTACCGAATTTTTCGGCTGCGTATTTTGGTGCGTATTTCTGTTTTTGACTGCGTATTTTTAAGCTCGACTACGCAAAAAACCGTGATCTGCACTTGACCTAAAGTCTTGTATAATTACAATCTAGCTTCGTAAAGATTTGAAGTTTAAATTGAGAACACCTTAAGAACAGGTTTTGGAGAATTTATCCTTTAAATATCTAACTTTGAAGCAAAGAAACAAGCAAAGCAATGCGACCTGGTATAAAATATTTCATCCGAGATATATGAACCCGCAGAGCGAGAATTCGGTTATTTGAGCTTGAAGTAGCTTATAACTGGGTTAAAACAGTGAGATTTGGGGCACAGCACTTCAGAAACTGAATCGGCTATGGAACCATCAACGCTTTTTAATGAAGAAATAGGCCTTCTCCAGATTCCACTAATATCTAAAATTTAGCTTTGTACCCGAAAATACGAAAGCAATTTATAATATACGAATGGAAATAGAATAAAGTAGAAATGCTAAGCTCAAGATCAGGGGGCTGGAGTCCCCTAAGAAACTTATAGAATTAGAAATTTGTACCTTCACACAGGGACGCACTTAGGATTTTGAAAAGGTCAAGCAAGAGTCCATAATTAATTCCTTATATTATAGAAGAAGAGTAAGCCACTAGAGGGCTTCTCTTCTTGGCATTGCGTAACGGTGCTCCGACCACAATACGCTAATGTTCCCCCGTTTGGTGGGGGGGGGGTCGACAAGCATACCCCCTCCCCGGTGGGGGGGGGGCTATGCAAAAGGGGTCCCCGTTTGGTGGGGGGGTATGCAACAGGGGTCCCCGTTTGGTGGGGGGGGGTAGGCAGAAGGGGGTCCCCGTTTGGGGGGGGGGTCGCCAAGTCAGGCTGAAATTGGCTGAATCTGATTGGCTGTTAGCGACCCCCCCAAACGGGGACCTCTTTGCCTACCCCCCCACCAAACGGGGACCCCTTTGCATACCCCCCCACCAACCGGGGACCCCTTTTGCATACCCCCCCCCACCAACCGGGGACCCCTTTTGCATACCCCCCCACCAAACGGGGACCCATCTTCAAATAGAACAAAAACTACCGTAATCCTCTGCTCTACCCCCCCCCAACCAAACGGGGAGGGGGTCTCTGCAATCTGATTGGCTGTTGGCTACCCCCCCACCAAACGGGGACCTCTTTTTTGCTACCCCCCCACCAAACGGAGGGGGGTATGCTTTGTCGAAGAGAGCTACCCCCCCACCAAACGGGGGAACATTCGCGTATTGTGGTCGGAGCACCGTTACGCAATGCCAAGAAGAGGAGCCCTCTAGTGGCTTACTCTTCTTCTTATATATAGTGCAATTATGCACTCTTGGGTCAAGCCTACAAAAATTAGCCCACAGAGGTTGAAAAATTTGATATCTAAAATCCGTGGTGGGAACCTTTAAAAACCTTTAAAACCGTTCGATAAAAGTTATGGAAAAATCAGCAAACTGACACCTTAAAATTTTTTGAAATTATGAACAATCTGTAACGGAAATCTTTAAAAACATTTGAAATACGAACGCTTAGTTTTGAAGTTTGCCAGAATATTACATACGTATAGTAAATTTCAAAAAGATTAAAACTGAATTGAGATGCAAAAATTTTGCAGATGAAAATTAAAAATTCACATCGAAAAACGCGGAAATTTCTAAAACGTGAAGTAGACAAGTGGCGCAGACTCAGAAATGTTTAAAAACTGAGATATAACAGCTGTGCAGGTGCGAAAAATTTTAAAAATTTAGATAGAAGCAGTTGGCAAAGCTAGTCAGATTTCGGGACCAGGTCGGACCCCAACTACCAAAAATTTCAAAGTCCAATAAAATGTGCAGAGAAGCAGCTGGGGCACGATAATATGTACATGTTCTTGGTCACTTTTGGACGCTTTTCAAGATAGGCTATTAAAAATCTTTTTAGTTCATAGAGGCAACTCTCGGGAGTTGGTTCTTTTCCCGCTTGACTATACGTATTTCGGTATGACAAAATGTGTAAGTTGGTCACAGCAATAACTTCAAGATGATGACTTTTCAAAAACAAGAGCCTTAGTTGCGTACCAATATCCGTTTACTGAAGGTTAGGCAGTACTTTCTGTGTTCAATAAAACAGACAATATAATGAGCTGTGGCACAGAAGATGGCTCCAAACTGAAACCTGGAAAAATAAATATATGAACTCAACAAAAAGTATTGTCGGTCTCCTAACGTAAGCCGACTGTCACGAAACAATTAGCTTCTTTTTTGAAAACATTGAGGCGGCTTAAAACTTATGCATATATACTGGTAGATTCAGGGTTTCGTGACGGAAGAGGCCCTCCAAGAAAAATCTCAAACGAGGGGATGTGGGCGGAGTCCCACAACAGTTGAAGAAATTTTTGTTTTTGCAATAAAATCGGTTTGAAATCTTTAATTCTCAACATTCTGAAGAACGGCAACTTTTAAAAAATTATAGTCAGGGAGGGGGGGGGACATCACCGGCAAAGTGGGGGGAAAACAATGGCTCACTCTGCTCGACTGGCATAAGATAGAGATACAAAATCTAGTGCAAATGAAAGTTCAAGTCTTGTGCTTTAGGATCATAATACAAATAACCGTTCCTGTCGATTGAACCTTCCTGTGGCATGGGTCCGAAGTTGACACCCAAAAATTGTCCAAAAACCTAAGGATTTTTTAAATTTTCTAAGATTATGCCAACTTACTGGTAACAGTTACAGGAGTCATCTTGTGCATGGAGGGGTTTGTGGATGTGCTCTATAACGTAGGCTGGTCGGATTTTCGCTAGGTCACACGGTTGAGAAATAGTGACCATCTTTTTCCCCCACACATTTGCACCAGAGGGGGAAAACAACGGTGTGCTTTTCCCCCGCAGTTTCGTTTTTTTTTGATTTAAGCAAAAATAACGACTAATTGTTTACTCATTTGAACTGTTATACCCCCCAATTGACCTTCCGCTGCCGAAAAGCGCCATATGACCTGTCCTTGTGGAGGAATGCTGGTAAATATTCCCAGGGGGGCAAATCATGCGGATAACAAGAAAATTAGGGTCTATAAACAGTATTTTTGTGATATTATAAACTGTGGACATTCCAGAGAGTTTCACAAGTGGATATGCAAAAGCCTACACCCGAAATGGATGACCCCTGAAGACTTTTGTGCGATTTTGCCACCCATCATAAGTAAAACACTCAATTTCTTGAGGATTAATATTGCAAAATCGTGTATTTTATCATTGCAAGTTAACACAAAAGGCGATTAAATTATAAATTACCGGAAAAAATAAGATTTTGTAGACCAAAAATCTTAATTTCCTAGTAATGTTGGCCCATCACTAAGTTTGGCTTATATGATGGAAGCCTGGCTGCCGGCAACGAGTTTTTAGAAGAAGATATTGCGTTTTATGCCTTTAAATGCCATTTATCTGCTGTTATGGTGGTAAAGGAACGAAATTTGGTACCATCTTTTTTTCCCCACCCCCATCTTTTTTCCGCCACTTGTGGGGAAAAAAGAGGGCCTATATTGAGGCTAGCCTACTAGAAGTACAACTGAATGCTGATTTTACTGGTGGTAGTACAGGCCAAGCCCTACATGCTGGTATATAAAGCGTCTGGCTAACTACATTCTGTAGCGAGTAATAACCTTATTTCGAAAATCGTTGTTCCCCCCCTGACTATACGCATTTTTTTGCGAAAAATTAAATGTTGTAACAGAATTCGGACGCACTATGGACAAAGTTTTAGGAGGCTTATGTAGTCCTTTTGGTGTCCCCGGAAGTGGTTATCGGCTTGACCCCACTGGACCCCTTTATATTTGGGGCTTCCCCGACCCCATTTCCCCTCCTGGCTTATTCCTTGGCAATTTTTATGGGGGGGGGGGCTCACCCAAAATGGGGACATTATTTTTAGAATTTGTTTTCGAATTTTTGTGGGGTTTTGTGTGAAAACTGTTAAAAATCTCGAAAAAGACCAATTTTAGGTGTTTATAAGCTAAAATAACGAAGATTTAGTCAACAATCCGGCGAAGCCGGAAAATTTTGAGTAAACATGGTAAAATTTGGCAATTTTTGGTATTATGTGGGGAGGTCGAAATTTATGGGGCTTTTCATGGGGGGAGGTTGCCGAATGGGCGGCGGCCGCCCACCCACTCCCCACTCGGTTCCACTCCCCACTTTTTTGGGCTTCCCATTCCCACTCACCCTAGGGTGCCCAGAAATTGCCAAATTTTTAGGATTTTTGGTCAATTTTTCTGTTAAACATTTTCAGCCTTGGGCGGAATTTTTTGGTCAAAAAATCATCTATTGTGGTTTTTTAGTGTTATAACAGTATATTGTAGAAAACAGGCTTCTGAAAAACTTTTCCTGTAACATTTTTAGCCCATCTGATCCTCCAGTTTCTACCCGCTTATTTTTCCTAAAAAATCCCAGGTGAATATGGTTTTCGTAGGCAAAACTTTTTCTCGAGAGGCATAATCTTACTTCAGTTACGTATGTACTACAAGAATATTAAGATTTCATAAGTCTGTAGTTAAACCCTTATGAGACGTCAAAGTAGAGAACCGGAAAAACACTCGTAAGCTATTTTTGAAGCAACTTTTTAACGGAAAAAGGTAAAAAGGTAAAGGTAAAGGTTACCCCTGGAGAAGTCTCCCACCCTTACAGGGTATGGGGGCCGGTGCTCATCCCCGGTTTCATTGCCCTTGAGCCAGGAGTGCCACCTCGAATGATGACTGCAACCGTGGAGGAGGGGCCAGCTCCTCAAGGCAGATGCCCTACACGGTCTCCTGTTACCTTCCCACATAAGTGGTACCCATTTACCGACCAATTAAGGATGGATAGCTGGGTTGGCTAGAGCCCACGGCGAACCGATATGTGCTTAGTCCCTTGCTCAAGGGGATTTGTGAAAGCCTTGTGGCAGCGGGGATTCGAACCTCGGACTATCGGATCCAGACTCGAACGCCTTAACCACTCGGTCATTACGGCACTAACGGAAAAAGGTACAGGAACGAAGCTTAGCACACATGCTATGCTAAACTCTTTTCCGCACATAATCTGCGCAGGAATCAGTACGTACAGTAAAATATGCTTACCGGTTGATTTTCACGCCAAGAAGTGGTAAAATTGCAAATGCAAAGGCGCAAAGCATGGATAAGTATAACATCCAGTAAAATGATGTCAAGAGCTTAGCACAGACATTGTATCTCGACCCCAAAATTGGCCTTACTGAAAATATACAGTCGGTATATCTATGCAGCCACCTAAAAGCTGTGCAAAACTGTCAAAAACTGGAAAGTTAGTAATATGAATGACAGTAATGAAAAATAACCAGTTGCCATTGACCGGTAGTTTTGACTTGTAACAGGAAAGACAATGAGGGTTTAGAAAGAAAAGACATTCCAACCTTACCACATAATACACTCATTTGGCTAGCAGCCAAAAGAACGCAAAGTCCCCCAAAGAGCAATCCTTTCAGCCATGTCAGAGGTGAAAAAAGAATGAATAACGCTCCTAAAATCAGGTCAAATATAATTTTTAAAAACAACAATTTTTACATCGACGGCACTGCGTACGTATGAATACACGTTTATATCTGGACGATGTGTACGATTTCGAGCTTCCTCCAGAAACTAAACCTGCTCGGAAATTATATGAGCCGATTTCTGGGATGCTCGCAGATAATCTGACGGACAACCTCAAAAAATAAATTGTCTTCTTACGATACCAGTTGATTATAGAGGTCGGGGGAAAAACCAAGGTACTCACTTTTTGGATTCTGCAGAACTACTCCGTGGAGCAATCCGGCTATAAATTGTTTTCTTATCAAGCCTTGTCTAGACTGTCATTTTGGTATATAAATCGCCTGTCGTTAAATAGTAATTAACGGTTAATTAGCCGGGGTAAAAAACCAATGGCGGAAAAAACCAACCGATGGGAAAAAACCAACCCCAATATTCGAGCAGGGTAACTCATATTAGCGATTTTATGCATGCGACAGGTAAAATCGGCGTCGCCTTCACATCTGCAGTTATTTTTGCGATATTCCTTATAATAAGTGAGAAAATCAAACATCAAAATTTGCAGCATCAACTGGCTAGGTTTCATCAAATTTGCCAGTTTCTATGTTAAAATGCAAAAATTAGTAAATCTTTTGAAATTCGATAAAATAAAATAAAATAAATGTGTCAGGGTTTTTTCGCGTATTTCTTTGTCCCAGAGTACATTTTGACCACTTTAGTTGAGCCAAACAGTCGACCCGCCGAAATGAGGTTTTTACCGGCTAGCACAAAATTGTCAAGTCCAAATGCAATTTTGAGCTGTTCAACGCATGAAAGTTGCTATGTGAATGGCTTTTGAGCAACTAATAACCATTTTTCGGAGTTTGGCAGCAAAAGCAAAAATTGGTTTTTTCCCCACCCCTTGGTTTTATTTTCCCATTTTTTGAAAATTCTGCTGGCAGCTTGCCAAGCGTCGCAGGAAGATGAGACCGACATTTTTGGAAAGAGCACATGTTGTTCTCATAGAAACTATTACAAGTTATTATCTAACTACTATGGAAAATTTTCTACAGGCCTTCAAAAATAGGCAACTTTTGAATTTGGGGGGGGGGTCGAAAATGCCAGTTTTCAAAATGTCAAAAAATGCTCAACAGTGGTCCGATTTTGCTCAAATTTCATGTGGTAGGTGGGATGGGCCCTGCTAACTTGCACGCCAAATTTGAGCCCGCTAGCTCATCCCCATCGCCCAAACGGGGGGTTGGTTTTTTCTCCACCACTTGCGGGTTGGTTTTTTTCTCCGACCTCTATACGATTAGTAGGCATAGTAAAACCTGCAAATATCAGCTTGTTTTGATGAGCGTTTAATGAGTAAGGTCCATTTTTGTGATTTTGCAATGACAGCTAAATGGCCAATTTCACATCTTGAATTTGTTCCACCGTATTGAAAGACATAGACGTGGTACGGTGCTACGTTTGGTCCTCAAATTGCTCATAGAGCTTTAATATATATATATATATATATATATATATATGTATATCATATATGTATATATATATATATATATATATATATACAGTGGCGTCGATAGGTCTTTTCTTCGGGATGGGCGGATCTTTGGCAAGTCGGGGGGGGGGGGGTGCGGGGCCGAACCTACCCCCACCCCGAAATTCAGCAATTTGTTACCCTGATCCACAGTGATTACTTTCAACACTTTTCAAAATAAAATTGATTTTTTTCAGATTCTAACCAACAGCGACTACAGAAGCTTTAACTCTTAATTAGTGAACTTGAGAAATTTTCTAAAATTTTGATTTTAGAATTTGAGAATTTTAGATTTTGATTCGATTTGATAATTTTCAACTTGAAATTTTTTAACTGAACTGCTTTTGAATGCCTAGAAGTTGAGAATTTTTGATATTTTAGACATGAAAGCAATTTTTTTCTAAGCACGTTCTTGCTGTTTTATTTCAGATCTAAGCAAATAGTATGAGCTAGCAAGTTGCAGAATTTTTCAATTTTAGACTCCCTCGGGAATTAATTTAGATAACTTTCTTTGTTAAGCTATGACATGAGCTATAGGTTTAGTCGTTTTCGGAATAAATTACAGGTTAATTTTTTCAATTGCCACATCTGTAAGACCAAAGACAGGAAATTTTATTTCAGGGAAATGAAATAATCAATATACATAATGCGTAATACTTGTCATAGCAATTCCATGCGTATGAGTAAGAACGCAGACAGGCGGGACTATAGGGGCTCAGCCACCAGTTGAAAATTTTTAGAAATATTACATACGTTGTAAACAGGGGCGCACATAAGGGGGGGGCGGCCACCCCCCCCCCCCGAAACCAGATGTAAAGAAGAAATTTTATTGTCTGCGCGTAGCGCGGACGCAAAATTTCAAAAATTTTCGCGCCGTCGGCGCGAAATTTACCTCACTTTTGCTTAATTTACCCTAATTTCAGCGTTTTAAACGTTTCAATAGCGACTTTTTAAACTTTTTCAAAAATTTTCGCGCCTTCGGCGCGAAATTTTTTCTATTTTTGCACTTTAAACGTGTTGTCCAAAATTTTTCAACTCTGGAGAGGCGATGCCCCCAGACCCCCCCAAATTTTTCTGAGGTCCGCCCCCCCTGAAAAAAGTTCCTATGTGCGCCACTGGTTGTAAACCCATATTTCCGTTAACTTTCGCACGAAATTTTCTTCTAGCTTGGCTTCGAGCTAACGATTTTTTGGAAAATTAAAGAGACAAATTTTTTAGACTACTTTTCCCGACAAAACTGGCGCAATATGCTAAGCTCGCGCTGAGCTTAAAAATTTTTGCTCTAGCAAAGTTTCCAGGGGGGCAAATGAGCTTCGGGGGGGGGGCGCCCGCCCGGTCGCCCCCCCTTATCTACGCCTAATGTATATATTGTATATATATATATTATATATATTATATTATATATATTATATATATATTTATTTATATATATATATATACAGGCTATGCAAAAGGCGTTCTTCTGCAGCTGTCATGTACTTTCCGAAAACTGCAGAAGTAAGGTCACTGACCCCACCAGTCGAGGGGAGCGCGAAGTTAGTAGGTCTGTTCGAGCTAGAGAGCTTATTACTGCTAAGCCAGACGCAATGTTTTAATATATCATTTTTAGGATCATAATAAACCTGTTGGTCAAAAATGAGCGTTTTTCGTTTTTCGGTCGCATTTTTGGGTGTTGAAAAATAGAAAAAATAAAATTTCTCTGATTTGGCTGAAAGTGGTCTAAAACAATAACTATGGTACCTAGTTTATGTGCGAAAATTAGCTCACTGCCTCACTATCTTTTCCCATTATTCGGCTATGGCGGCTCAAACTAACTTGACTTAAGTTTGACGTTTTGGCCCAAAGTCGGCGATTTTTCGAACTTTGAAGAGACATATTTAAAAACTAGATGTGGGATTTGGCTCATTTTTGGCCAGCAGGTTTTTTATGATCCTAAAAATGATATATTAAAAATGCGTCTGGCTTAGCAGTAATAAGCTCTCTAGCTCGAATAAACTTACTTCGCGCCCCCATCAACTGGTGGGGTCAGTGACCTTAAATCTCCAGTTTTCGGACAGCTGAAGAACGCGTTTTGCTTAGCCATATTTAGTAGAGCTGCATGAACAATTTGAGGATCAAAAGTAGCACCGTACCACGTATGTCTTTCAATACAGTGGGACAAAGTCAAGAAGTAAAATTGGCCATTTAGCTGCCATGGCAAAATCGCAAAACTGGACCTTACTCATTAACCGCTCATCAAAACAAGCTGATATTTGCAGGGTTTACTATGCCTACTAATCCTAATCAACTGGCATAGTAAGAAGAAAATAGATTTTTCTAGGTTGTCTAGATTATCTCGCGCTCCCCTATAATATATTCATAAATGCTGTAAAAAACCTTTAAAACGTGTTAATTATATACAGCGACGAGTGAATTGTAGGAAAAACACAGATTTTTAAAAACACACTCTGCTCCAAACTCGAGCAGAGAACCACCATTGCCCAAAATATCAACTAAAAACATATAAATACCAACTTACCATTGTCTCTGTAAAAACTGGTGATTTCTAACAACACCAGTGAAACAATGAACAAGAAATAGTTAGCTGCAAAAATCACCGATGCAGCCTTCAAAACAGCCATATATATACGTATACACAATGTCTAAAATGATTGCAGTTCGTTACAGAAATCAACGTACTATAGTAACGAACCGAACCTAAGGAGTCTATACATATATACATATTAGGGATCGACCGGAACTGCAAAAAACCGGAACCGGAACCGGAACTGGCTTTAAAAAACCGGAACCGGAACCGGAACCAGCTCTTCAACACTATAAAAATCGAAATTTTTTTCTGACGTTTTGGACAATTTTTGCACAATTTTTTGCTTTTTTGTAGTTACTTGAACATTGTCATAACGTTTGAATTCTATTTTATATAGTTATTTCAACGCACGAACATGAAATTTGCAATGTATTACGAGATTTTTGCCTTATAGCATAGTTAAACTTTACTATATATATATATATATAGCTTTAATTAAAATTTAAAATTTAAAATTAATTATAGACGGTATGACTATGCTATATTTATATTATTCGAGCACATTTTCGATGAATAGACGGCATCTATATTTTTACATTATACATACGAATTTCGATGAATAATTTAATCGAATGCAAGTTGACTTTTAAAGGATATTACTGGCAAATAAAATGTTATTTCTTAATCAGTTAAGCTGAATTTTGAATTAAGCTACAAAGTAGATAGAAACTGATTCCACGAAATTTTTGCGAGCACCATGAACTGCTCTTACAGCTTTCGGCAAAATAAGTCAGAAACATGTTTAGTTTTTATCTGGCTTGTCTGATAATTTCTAGTCATAATCAAAAAGTTCATTTAACCTGGTTATGAACTTAGGTAACATCAGCTACAAAATTGGACTTGTTTAGAACATCGGCTTTTAATTCCTTTGATTGTAATTATATCTCACAGTATAATTACTTTGTTATTTGGAGTTTTGGGATTAAAATGCAATTTTTTCTGCATGGTTGCAATATATAAATTTTCAATTTTCAATTTATATTCAAATATATAAATTCAATGCAATATATTTGTGCAGAACGTTGCTTCAAAAGCAAAAATTGCTCTACCACATGGGCCAAACGGGTGATACTTTAATCCACACTTGATGCAGCAATGAGAAGGTTCTCCTAAAAATATTTCAAAACTTCAAAAATCCAAAATTTAAATTAACTTAATTAATTAATTTAAATTAACATTTTGTTTAAATTTTACAGGGGACGGAAATTTTACGCTGGGACCGTACCCCTGTACATCCTTTTATAAGTTTTAACTGAAGGTTGCAATTTAGGCTCCATATACCTTTCTCACAAACGAGACTGATATAGTATATAACCAATGAATCTGTCGAGAAAGGTGACTAATGAGTTGTTCTCAATTAGTTAGCTCACATTTCGTTGAATACAGTAAGTGATCAAACTCAAAAGAAAAAATAAATTTTAAAAATTAAAATATAAGTACACACAGACAGACTATAAAAATACTGAAAGGAAGTGAAGTATATATATCTGTCAAATCTTTGAAAGTTTTGTACGTCCAAAACTAGAATTGTACGGTCAGAGCCATACGAAACTAGAATTGTACGAGGGAGACCATACAAAACTAGACATGTACGACGGAGGCCATACAATTCTAGTTTTGTACAAAATGACCCATACAAAACTAGTTTTGTACGATTTCGGGTTTTGTACGTAACATATATATATAAGCCAAAAATATTTTTCACAAGTTTCAAAGAAAGTCGAATTGCACAATTTCTCCAAGTTGAATTAAACGAAACTTGTTTTTGGCTAGCTTCATCAGGATTTTTTAATTTTAAATGACGTTTCTTCAAAATATTTTTAAATATCCTTACTATTTGTTCCATCCATATATAATTTTTATCTCCGCACTGGATTAATTACTAAACAAACAGCAATAAACTTAGTCCATATTTAAAGTCCAGTCTCGATTGAAACAATTGATTAAATTTAAGCTAAAACTGATATATATTTGATTATACAACAGTCCGCTCTATAATTCTGAAATAGCATAAATCGACGCCAAGACTTGAATAATTTCAATTTAGCATTAGGTATATATCTTCTACCACTGCTTAAATACTATATATATATACATATATACTATCTGATCTGATTTTAAGTATTAGTTTTGTTGTATAATATACTAATATTCATAACGATACATTAGACATTATTATTACAAATTCTAAACATTCTAATGCAATAGCGCCGCAGGCGAAAATTTTTGAATAAATCATATTCTGGTTATAACAGATTAGCAGTTTTTCAAAAAGTTTTAAAGAGGTTTGATAAAATTTTTGAAAATTTTAATAAAATTTTGCTTTTGCTAATAGGCTAAAATTGGTTCCGGTTCCGGTACGTTTTCAAAAACCGGAACCGGAACCGGAACCGGAACCAAAAAGTACCGGAACCGGAACCGGAATTCCGGTCGATCCCTAATACATATGTATATAAAAAGCCGTGAGGAACAAAACCGAATGGGCTCCAGAGTCGGATACATAGCTAGCCAAGACCGCACCTAGGGGAAGGTTTCAAAAGGTCTAGACCCACCCCTTTTGGGATGGCTAGAAACAGCAAAATGAAACTTTCAGCGACTTTATAGAAATCTCACGATTTTTGAAAGAATTAAGGAGTTAGTGAACACTTCATGTGAAAGTGCAAACATTTTGCAACACTAAGCGAGCTCCCTACTAAATTATATTTTCGGGCTCGCTTGCGGGGGGATTCGGGTGTTTAGCCCCACAGACCTGAAGCTCCCCCAGAGGGGTCGTTCACCCTCCCCTCAGAGTCCAGATTTTTCCCGTTTTTTGGGCAAAAATTCGAATAAATCCGGTTGTCCGGCCGCCGATTCAGCACCAAAAACCTCCAATCCGGCTCCTGCACATGTCTGGACCCTCCCCTTTTTAAAATTCTGGGTGCGGATCTGTATGAATGAATGAATGAATGAATGGTTGTGAGTACCTATATATCTGGGCTTATTCTACTGGGGGGGCACCCCCATAAACACCCTTCCCCCCCAAAAAAAGTGGGTGCCCCTTTTGGTACCAACTTTTGCCCTGAAAAAATCGCCAGAAGACCAAATTTTCAAAAAGTTTCCGGCTTCGCCGGAAATTATTGCCTATTTAACCTCTAAATCCGCTTATTTTTGGCGATTGCTATAAAAATAGCGCAATTTTTAGCATGCTTTTAGAAACATTTTGAAAAATTTTCGCCCCCCCCCAAAAATGACTCGACAACCGAGGGGGCCCCCCAAAGAGCCCCCCAAGAAAAAATCCCTAGAATAAGCCCAGAGTATCCTAGTTGGTAGCTGGCTCAGCATGAGCTGTACCTGACGACTTTTGCTGTATATACTGCAGGGTGTTTTTTATGGATTTTTCCGGGGGGGGGGGCTTCCTGGGGGCCCCCCGGGCCCGTGGGGGGATTTTCGGGGGTAAGATTTTTTTGCAAAATGAGCCAAAAATGGTATAGTATGGTATTTGGTATTTTTGGTACCTGGTATTTTTGGTATTAATACCAAAAATGGCATTTGGCATCTGGGATTTTATGGCGCATTTTGCATGGTAAAACGCAAAAAGTTCTCAAAAATGCCAGGATTTATATAAGCTAAAAATAGCTACTTTTACGAAAAAACCTCCGGCGAAGCCGGAAAATTTTTAAAAATTGGCCTATTTTGGCAAAAATTTGGGCCTGCAAAAAATCCCGGGGGGGAGCAAAAATCCCGGAAGGGGGCGATTCCGGGGGGGAGAAGTCAATTTCGGGCCCCCCCGGCCCCGCTCCCTCCTGTAAAAACTACCCTGTACTGGCAAATTGGAATGTCAGTGCAGAGTTTTTCGTGCATTTTATTGTGCATGTGCCCACTTTTGTCCAATATGCTCTAAATTTCCAAAATGATCTATATTTTACAAAGAGCTCTAGCTTTTTTAGCTGGGGGCCGCCGTCCCCAGACCACCGCTTCTATTTTTCGATCGTGGCAATGTCGCAGCGACCTCGCTTTGTTCTTCTTTCTTTCACCAGGGGGGGGAAGGAACCGTGGGTGTATAGCCATGGGGGGAAAACCCACATTTTCGGATTTTGGCTGGAACTTTTTTATTATAAGGGGTATCTGAGAACTTTATATACCATCGTACTTGGCGTACTTAGAACTTTCTTTTAAGCCTATTTGCACTTCTCTAGGGTGTACCGTTAGAGCGGTATAATGCAAAAAGTAGCGGGGGAAAAAACCCAATGGGGGGAAAAACCCAAATGGGGGGGAAATAAACCCACCCCTCACAGGTCTTAAAAATTGTTCTATCGCAAATCTGACACTTCCAGTGTAAAATTCAACCCTTTTTTAGTTAGTATGAACCAAAAAACCCGATCTAAGTAGCTTTTTTTGAGATCTCATGTGCCGTTGAAAATGCTGCATCAACTGGCCAGGTTTCATAAAGTTTAACACATAAACATAGGGCAATTTTTGAAAAATGCTAAAAATGATGTAATTTGATAAAACTTATTATTCTATCGTGTAGAGAATGTAGAATTTTTAGAGTTTTTTACGTAGAATTGGCTGTTAAAATCCACAATTGTACCTGTATTGGGTCCTCCAGCAGCGAAATGGCACTTTTAAGGTTTTTAGCCCCTAGCTAGCCAGGTAAGCAAAATTGTCCGAATCTGACCGCATAGGATGACGCAGCGTGCTCGATAGTACCGTGCTATAGTCTCTAATTGTTTCCGTGTTGAGTTGTTAAAAAATTTTTCAAAAAAATTCGGGTGGGTTTTTTCCCCCCAAAGTGGGGTTTTTTTCCCCGCCACGTTTGGCAATGTGCCAGACTAACGGTACAGCGGATCGGTTTAATTTTGGCTGTGTGCAAAGAGGAAGAGTTGCCATCATTGCAGATATCTGCAAAACTTTTCTAACCCAAACCAGTCAAAAGTTACATCGGTCCAAACTTTTGCAAAATTTTGGCATGGTTGGACCAAAAAGTAGTTGTCATTTTCAAAATGTCATAAAATGAGCAGGAGTGAACCAAATGACTTGATCTTTGCATACATAGGTAAGAAAGAGTCGCGCTTCCAGCTGCTATGTTTTGGAGCTCATATCTCCAACCCATGACCCAGGAGGCGGGTGGGTTTTTTTTCCCCCCAAAAATGGGGTGGGTTTTTTTTCACCCCATGGCTATATCCAGGGGAAGGGGTTTGGGGTTCTTCCTGGGCTTATTCTAGTGGGGGGGGGGGGGTGGGGGGGCCCCCCATTAAACACCCTTCCCCCTCAAAAATCGTTCCCCCCCAAAAATCGCCCCCCCCCAAAAAAGTGGGCGCCCCTTTTCCCCTTTTGGTACCAAATTTTGCCCTGAAAAAATCGCTCAGAAGGCCAAATTTTCAAAAATTTTCCGGCTTCGCCGGAGATTTTTACTCAATTTTTGCCCTTTTCAACACTAAATCTGCTTATTTTTGCTATGAAAATCAACTTTTATAGTATATGCCAGAAAAATAGCGCTATTTTTAGCATATTTTTCGAAAAATTTTCGCCCGCACCCATAAAATTCCTTGCCCCTCGGACCTTTGGGGCCCCCCCCCCAAGAAGCCCCCCCCCAAGAAAAAATCCCTAGAATAAGCCCAGTCTTCTCCTTTTGGGTTGACCGAAGGAAAATTTTCATTAAAAAGAGTGTAAATTTTGGTCGAAACCTTTTCAGTAAATTTTTAGCCAAAATTCCCTCCTTTTCGAAATATTTGATACGCCCCTAGGAGAAACTCCCCAAAATTTTCGTCCAATTTTACACAGATGGTTTCATTTTCCCTCCCCACTTTTGATTATCCCACTGGCTTATTTTTACTGGGGAGGGGGGCCGCCCCGCATTCGGCGACCTTCTTCCCATTCGAAGTCCCCATCCCAAATCCCGGCCTCCCCTGAATAACCCAAAAATAGCCAAATTTTACCAAGTTTTTAAACCTTTTCCTGCTTCGCCGATTTTTCAGGAAATTTTCACTATTTTAGCTTAAGGTGGTGGTATCCTTGTGTGCAGTGCTTTTGTGGTGATTTTTTTAAAACGTTATAACTTTGGCAATTTTGGGAGTTGGAAAGAGCTTTACATACACGTATAAATACGTGTATATATATATATATACGTTGTAGTTTCTTACTTTCTGGATCAGACATCAGCAACTGATGAAAGATGGCAGTAGGCATTCTTACGAATAGTCTGAGCCAGTGTTTTTTTGCCCAAAAACGCGTGTAATCACACACTTTTTTCTGGAAAATAGCAAAAACATTTTGGCGACTGTGTAACGTTACACCATAATTTCGGACAAATTTTACCAAATGGTCGGAACTTTTCCCAATGTGCATTCATTTGTTTCCACATATTTACCGTTTTAGGGGGCTTCGCCCTTCAAACCTCCCTTTTCTACCATGTCTTACATTTTATTTTTGGTATTATGTAAGTATATATATATAATATATATATATATATATATATTATGTAGTTATATGCAGATTATAATATATATATATTTGTTATATATATACGTATATATATATATATTTGTTCGTTATTGTGTTAAAAACGCGTATATACGCACCAAAAATGTTCAGTTTATGAAGCAAAACTTTACTGGTTCCTTGCAAAGATTTGTGCTACGCTACAGGAGGCAATTTCGAAAAATTATGCTCCTTCGGTGCACTGGTGTTTTCCTTCGTTCTATCAAGTCAAAACCAATAAATGCAAATCACCGATGTATATAACTGCTCAATGTTTTATTTTTGTCGATCTGATTCGTGAAACTTCTCCAAATATATATTGCTGTAAATAAGACTTTTAAATTACTTATAAAGAAGCGGCTTCTAAAATACGTGGGAATAATTTTGTTAACAATAAAATTATATAGAGGTCGGGGAAAAAAACCAACCCGCAAGAGGTGGGGAAAAAACCAACGTGGGTGGGTGGGTTTGGGCGATGGGGATGAGCAGAGCTTGGGGGCTTCCCCCCCCCCCAAAAACATTTTCGACCAAGTTTACCCCCCACCCAGAGCTTTTGACTTATATACTCTCCCCCAACTTTCGGTTACCCCCCCAACGATTTTTGGACCCAAAAAGTTAGCTAAATTTGGCCGAAAAATGGTCATTTTTTGAAAAATCTTTCGAAAGTTTTGAGCTAAAATCATAGGTGTAAGGTGGGGGGGGGTTGGGGGGGGTAGCCCCCCCAAGCCTTTTTTCAACCCTCCCCCCAAACTTTTGGGGGGGGGACGTCCCCCCCCCCCCACTGGGGGGGGGGGGGGGGGAGGCGCGCCTGGGGCCCGAAAAATGGCCAAAAATTGGGTTTTTTTGGGGTAAATTTTGAAAAAATTTTCAAAAATGTCCAAATTTTTGGCTTAAACTGTTTATTATTATGAGAAATACACGTTTTTAACTGTATTATGGATCTTATGACTCAATATTGTCCTTATTTTGGACTTGGAAACATGTTGGCAATCAAGTTTTGGAGTTTAAAACCACTGTCTAATGTTAAAATTACTTTATGGTTAGATGTTTTTTATCATTAGAAACGGCTGAAAATGCGATTTTTGGCATAAAAAATGAAAAATATGTTGGGGGGAGGGTTGGGGTGGGGGGGGGTTGGGGGGGTCGTCAGAGGGGGGCCCCCCCCAGAAAAATGTTGGGGGGGGAGCCTCCCCCACCCCCCCCCCCCCCCCCCCCCCCCCCCCCCCCCCCCCCCCCCCCCCCCCCCCCCCCCCCCCCCCCCCCCCCCCCCCCCCCAAATCTCCGTTACACCTATGGCTAAAATCGCTTTAAAACGGTGCAAAAACGCCTAAAACGTTAAAAACAAGCATTATTTTGAAGAAAAAAGGGCTAAATTACAGAAGATTTTGCATTTTTGGCCATTTTTCGAAATTTTTGAGGTCCAAATTCTGGGGGGGGTTAGGGGGGGTACCCCCAAAATTTCGGGGTCGACCACCAAAATCCCAAGATTTACCAACCCCCGAGACAGTTCCAGGGAAACTATGGGGGGACCCCCCACTCTCTGTCGGGAACCCACCCCCCCCCCCCCCAATTTTTTGCCCAGACCACACCTATGATTGGATGGGGGGCGGAATCCCCCATCACATTTCGCGGATCGACCACCAAATTTCCATAGCTTACCCCTCCCCAACCTAAATTTCCGGTGAAACTATGTACATAATGTGTGCATAGGTGTGTTTGGAGTTGGGGTGGGAGGGCCCTCCCCCCAAATGGAGGGGGGGGGGGGGGGGGGGGTCGCCAACCCCCCTAAAAAAATTTTTCCTACCCCTCCACCCAAATCTACTTTTCGCGACCCCCCCCCTCCCCCCTGTTTTCGCCAAACCCCCGCTCCCTACTTTTTCTGAACCCCCCCCCTCCCCCCCCCCACTTTTTTCGCCAGCCACACCTATGAATGATGATGTACATGTGTGTGTTTGTGATTATTATTCCCCGTCCCCATATTTTAGGCAAGTCCTCGCAAGCCAACCTTTAGCTACCGCTAATGTGGTCATCTCTAATTTCTGGAGTCTGGCACAAAAATGTGTATAATTTGTTGTGATCACTAAAACATTTAGTCGTTTAATAATGATCATCCCACGACATCATTTATTTTCTAAAACCTTCAATATGCTATTTTGCTCCTATTTTCAAAATTGTTAGATCTCTGCAGTCTGTGACAGAACTAGCCTTGTAGTGATTTAAATTAAGTTTGAAATTGAAAATAAATTAGAAACCCGAACGCTTCGGTAAGAAATTAAATACACTCAAAGGAAACAATACACAGTGCAGAATAATTAACCAATAATCAATGCTAAGCTAAGCTTAAACTCAAAGAAAATAACCTTAGTCATGAGCAAAGCTACCTTTAGCTAATCAAATTTAGGTACCAAAGTAAATTTAAGACATACGGTCAGGCATGTGCAGGAGGGTAAGTTCTGCGGGGAATGAGCTGGCAGCCGGTGGCCGCCGGAAAACCGGGATTTTCCGGTTTTTTGGCCCCAAAAAACCGGAAAAATCCGGATTCTGGGGGGGGGGGGGTGAGGGACCCCTCGGGGGGGGGGGGGTGAGGTCTAGGTCTGAAGGGGTGGATCACCTCCATCACTTTGGCCCCCTCCAGATGCGTGACCAAACGATTGACTAGTACCAATCGTTTGGCCACGTTTGATCATGTTTGTTCCACGATAAAGTTTCGTTTGTTCCGGGTTAATTAAAAAGAAATTTTCAAATAACTGCACCTATGAGCTAACTTTATGCCAGCCCCCCCCCCAATTTAATGTTTTGGAAAACTGTTTATGTCATTAGAAAGCCGACGTTTGATCACATACAAATTTCGTTTGGTCACAAGTATTTCAGAAGGAAGCGTGGTAAATTAATTTTTTAATTTCAGTATTTTTCACAAGAAAATGGCATTGCAGACATGAATGGACTGGGGTGGGTTCGGGCCTTTGCATAGGTGTGCGCATAGGTGCAAGACGGGGGGGGGGTTTGGGGGACGTCCCCCCAGCCCGTTTTTCAACCCTCCCCCAAAACTTGGGAGGGCATCCCTCCCAACTGGGGGGGGGGGTAGTCTCAAACTCACCTCAAGGATCACCTATGCTCATTTCTCTTTTCTATGGAAATACCTTACTGCTGCCCAATATATTTTGAAATCAATTTTAATCACACCATTCTAGTGTGTATTCTCACTGTACCGTGCTTAGTTGCGATATTTGGACTCTAAGCACCATACAAGTATACGTACACGCATATCTTTGAACGGCAATTTACAGAATTTTGAAATTGCTTTCGCCTGGCAGTCCACAGGAACTTGGGTATGTATTGCATTTTTATGATAACTGTTATGCTTTATACCTGTTTTTACATATATAGTAGATACTTGCTCTCTGTGATGGTATGGTGCGACGCGGGATAATTTAAGTGCAACCCAAACTATTTTATTTTAACTAGTTTTCACTAAACTTTTTAATCTTAAAATTTCAAGTTTCCAAGGCAGACTACTTAAAATTACAGCAGCTCAACATGCAAGGCAGACTATTTAAAATTAAAGCAGCTCGACAATTCAACATCACTTGAGATCAACATTCAACCAACTGTCATTTCTGCACATTACACACATCACATGTGCATAATATATATACGTACGTATATCCGTTAATGTTTGATGGAGGGGTCCCTTCATAATTTTGTCATTAAAAATAGCTGAACATTGTATTTTTTTATTAAACATTCCGTTTTTTAAATAAGTACTTTGATACCTTGACATTGCCCACCAAGCATTGAGAAGCTTCCGCCTTCCTTCCCTCCCTCAACTAACATCATCACAAAGAGTACTCTTATGCGCAGTCTGGACGTCGGCAATAGGTATTAAAGTGACCAATGCCACTGCGAGTTTCAGGGGCACGAAAATTTATCACACCTCTCAAATGCAGTGTGACACCATGCAGGGTAATGACGACAGGAATATCGGGTAGACTAAAATTTTATTATCAGAGTGGTGGTTGAAATCGATAAAGTCAATTAGAACGCCCTGTCGCCAAGGGCGATAGTTTTCAACTGTTTTTCTTGAGTTTTGAACAACCACATGAACATGAAGATATGTATATAACTATTGATAAAGCTGACTACTGTTGTGATAAGAGAAATATGACGTGTTATTTTTGCGTCTGATAAAGCAACAGATATAAATCGGTTCAATTGATGAAGAGTTCATCATATGGTAGCAGACGCCGTATTGAACACTTATATCAGGGTAGGGACGGAGAGATAAGATCAGCCAAATTGGCACTTGGTGACAAAAAGTTTGTTGTCCGGCCTATAAACTATTTATATCCCCTGGAGTTATCAATGCAAGAAAAAGAAGAACATGAACTTTCTGAAATGAAGAACAAAAATAACTGTGTTCTTCCCGAGTGTCGCCAAGGGCGATAGTTTTCAACTGTTTTTTCTTGAGTTTTGAACAACCACATGAACATGAAGATATGTGTATAATTATTGATAAAGCTGACTACTGTTGTGATAAGAGAAATATGACGTGTTATTTTTGCGTCTGATAAAGCAACAGATATAAATCGGTTCAATTGATGAAGAGTTCATCATACGCACTGTCCAAAACGCACTGTGCTAGTCGCATCGTCTTTGCAAAGTGTGTTTGTTTTGGAAAGTTTGACGTCCCTGACAGCCCATTCAGGTGCAGTGGTTGGAGGTCCCATGATGGGGCATAAGGGTTCATAGCATTTTCTTGGCAATTTAAGTGGTGCATTATCGCTTTCCACTGCTTCTGCAAGGGTCTGAATTCCACCGGAAAATACAGGCTGAATGGCACATCGAGCCAAGGGAAACGTCGTAGTTGTGTCGGATTTAGGGCAAAAGGGAGATGAGCAGATGCGATGCTCGGTAACAGAGTCTAAAGGCTGCAGGACTCTCTGAGCGAAATGAGCTACTCCTAATTCACAGTGGATCTGGTTTACATTGGATGGTAAATTCTCCACGCAACGATACTCATCCTCCAACGAAAGAAGCAACGAACCACGTAGCTTATACTGCGCCGCATTGATTCCACTTGTGGCAATGTACTGGACTAGCTGAAAAACTAGAAAGATTCAATACTGTCTACAAAGGACCGAAAGGAAGCGGAATCGGCATAGGCTCCAACAGCCAAGTGGACAAGTGAATCAGAGGACATGTGTTGGTAAACATGAACGTACCGCCTTCGATTTTAGTGGGACCACAAGAATTGCCATTTTTCAAAAACGACAGCTTGGCCTTTATTGGAAGAAGGTCCAAACTCAGAACGGAAAATTCAGGTACCTTCGATAAGTAGGATTGCTTTCTTTTCTGGGCTTATGCTCCCTGTCCTCTCCAGTTCTCAAACGTGGACAACGAAGAGTCTGGGCAGCATTGCTAACACTGGTTTGCACCAAATGTGATTAGCAAATGATTAGCGAATTTCGTGCTAAGCAATTGCTTAGCAAGTGCTTAATGCCAAACACTTTTGCACCAAATCTGATTAAGTTAACCAACTGCTAAGCAGATGCTAATCAAATGCTCAAGAAGCAAATATTTAATCCTATTCTGGAGGAGGATTAACTGCGAAATTCCTGCTGATTTTTCGAATTTTATTATCTCCAGTCAAACCGTAATGGCGAGAATGCTTGCTGGATACTTATGGGTTCTCCACGTTGCCCCTAATAGCAAGATACCAAATAAAATGTTCGCCAACAATTTGCAACGCCGAAGTGTAACGAGGTAAAAGCAGTTTTAAGATTCTCAAACATTTGGAATTTGGAAATATCCGACCCGTTCAATTTTATATATACTACAGATAACTCAAAAACTCAACTCATCCCAGGTAGGGAGGGACATGGATAATTCAACCGAACACAAAAATTGGTTTCTTGCATCGAATTCAAAGACTGCTAATGTATGTCCTGAGAAAAAGTTAAGCAAGTGATTAGCAGATACGTCAGTCCTTGCATCAATCACATGACAATGGCATAAAATTCCCATAGCCGATTGGTCCAAATCCAAAAAATCCAGCATTTTTATTGGTCAAATTTAGTAATGTTAACCATTTGCTAAGCAACTGCTAAGCTGATGATCTGTTAATCACTTACTAATCAAAAATGTGGTGCAAAAAGGAGTCGTTGCCACAAATGCTCAAGATTAGCACTTGTTTAGCTGATCATTTGGTCTTCGGATTAGCAAGTGCTTAGCAAATAGTTAATCACATT